>JAQGCA010000720.1:0-23590 GCA_034698945.1 Protaphorura quadriocellata
AACAAAATTTTAAATCTACTTTGAATTTCCTATTTTACTGTGCAAGATATTATTTTACTTTGCAAAATATTATCTTATTGTGATTTCTCTATATTTTGCCGTGCAATACAATAGTTTCAGAGCTACTGAGCAGCACGCACCCTGCTCAGTTTTCTATTCCTCTCGATCGTTGATTCATCTTCGATGAGTGGAGAACGGTCATTCGGTTGACCCGAAGTTCTTTCTATTCTTTTACGAGCAACGCACTCCCTGTCAAGACTTCTCTTCCTCTTGGCCGTGGATTCAGCTTCAATGGTAGAACTCTTCAGCGGTCCTCCCATTTTCTCAAGTTTGAAAATTTTCGCCGTCACCGGCAAAGCAGTTATGGGACAAAATTCGGACAAAATAAACCAAGCACAATATGTCCGTATTGTTTACGAACAAATAAGGTTGCGCGGGGAAGGGAGTTTTACAACGTTTGGGACAAAATGCAATCGAGTGGACTTATCCAGTCTTGGTTGCAACCAAATTGTGCTGGGTTGGTACGGGAGTTCGTCTTGTTGACAAACAGGAATTTTGCTCAATTTGCGATAAAAATGCAATCGAGTGGACTATGGCAGTCTTGGTTGCAACCATATTGTGCTGGGTTGGCACGGGAGTTCGTCTTGTTGACAAACAGGAGTTTTGCTCAATTTGCGACAAAAATGCAATCGAGTGGACTATGGCAGTCTTGGTTGCAACCAAATTGTGCTGGGTTGGCACGGGAGTTCGTCTTGTTGATAAACAGGAGTTTTGCTCAATTTGCGATAAAAATGCAATCGAGTGGACTATGGCAGTCTTGGTTGCAACCATATTGTGCTGGGTTGGCACGGGAGTTCGTCTTGTTGACAAACAGGAGTTTTGCTCAATTTGCGACAAAAATGCAATCGAGTGGACTATGGCAGTCTTGGTTGCAACCAAATTGTGCTGGGTTGGCACGGGAGTTCGTCTTGTTGACAAACAGGAGTTTTGCTCAATTTCCGACAAAAATGCAATCAGTGGAATATAAGGGCTTCGCTACGCTACGCTCACTTCTTTCGCTACACTTCGCTCGCCCAAATATTTAATTAATAACAAATTACATGCGAAATTGCCAGTTAATTAATTACAATTACAATTACGTAAGTGTAATTGGTTTTTCAATTACAATTACAATTACAATACAAATTACAATTTTAAATAAACTTTATTCGCGTTCATCAGTACTAAAAACACATCTATTGCTTTCACTATCCAAAACTTTTTCAATCTGTACTAGTCAACAACAATTGTAATTGAAAAAAATGTAAATTCAATTACAAACATCTTCCAAGTAATGAAGTTACAATTACAAATTACGTGCAAAATGTTGGATGTAATTAATTACAATTACGTAATTGTAATTGTATTTTGTAATTGAAATTACAATTACCAATGTAATTGTCCCAAGTATGGGTAGAGAATCAGTTTACTTACGGTTTACGGAGTAATCCCTCCTGCCAAGACACATATTTGTCACCACGTGCGTCTGCCACGATAGCAGGTGGATCCAAAATAGCTTCCTTCGCTGGGTCGTCGTGGGTGCACAGATTCGATTGACTTCGAAACCTATTTCGAATCTTAATCTCATTCATGATCAATGACCTTGGCGTGTCACGACATGCATTTTTGGTCACACAATCAAAGATTTCATTGAACTGAGTATTGTCCGGAATATCTGCAAATTAAATTCACATTTAAAATTAGCACATTTATTTATGGTCAACCAAAAGTTTCCCAGTGGGCCTAGGGAAGGTAACCCTTCCTTGCATTAGGGAAAACAACTTGCCTTCTGGTTGGAATAAAATTTTAATTCAATAACTTACCGTTTCCAGCTTTTCCTCTTTTGTCTCGAACTTTCTGTAATTCTTTTCCGATGTTCAACTCCTGTGAATGAATTCCAAGTGGAAGACTGAGTAGGAGACAAAGGACAGCAATCAGGAAACGCAAATGTCCAGATGTGGCCAACATTTTAAATTGCTTCAAAAATTGTACTTGTCACATTGCACTGGATTTTTTTTTAAATTAATTAATGACTTCTGTTCCGATAAGACAACAAAATTCTACTGTCTCCCAAATGCTAGAAAAAATAGTCCCGTCCACCGTCGATTCGTTGTTTTCAAAATAACAACAAAATTTGAATTTCGAATTTTCGTTTCCAAGGAAGTAATTCCAATTGACGAATGAAACCATAGACGACGAAATACAGGGCGTTCCTGAAAAAGCGTCGGATTGTTTGATTTTATTTTTGGAGTGGTAACAAGAATTTATGTTCTAGTCATTAAGAGGAATGGCTAGAAATAATTAATATACGAACAAATTTAATAAATCGAACATTTACTAAATGTAACATAAACATTTCAATCATAAGTCAAATTCCATTTGCCAAAGAAAGAAACCTCCGTGGGAAAAGAAATTGGACGTAAACATGTTCTTTCCGAGTCAGGGCCTCACGTCCTGGACACAAGGTCAACCGCATTGCCCCGTCTCAAAAGTTTTCAATTGATCAGTGACCTCTTTGACACGATCCTTAAAATTTGGAAGTCCACATTCCAAAGTCTTCTTATTGTAAACTATTCCAGGAGTTTTAAGAACATCACATACACCAACTGGAGCATAATTACTGGCCAATCGATCGATATCTGTGGTAAACTTAATATAATCACTTTTCGTCATTTTTCTCGGTAGTTCGGAACATTTCGATCCCCTGCTCTCATGTTGAGAGTCAGTGAATACACGAATTAAGTAACCACGAATTTGAATTTGAATTTGTCCATTTTTGCAATTTCTGCACGCGTGTCTGCGGACTGTCATGTCTTCGTCATTGTCTTTGTCGTTAAGTTTTAAATGTCTTCTGTCGCTTCAACTAGTTCACAAAAACCACATCTCAATGTTTTTGTACATATAGTTTTGATTTGAGCAACAATCGCTTAATTAATACCTCGCAACTAAAACCTCGTTTCATTCGTAAACGTTCAATTCAACAGCCAAAATAAAATAGTTAAGCATTTTTTGTAATTCTGTTAACTCTTGATTTTTATTTGCATTGCCTCAATTGATTTTCGCCTTAAGGCATCGGATTACGAACATTGTTCTCGTAAGATGTACTTTATTTCTTTCGATTTTAGTAGAAATTTTCAATCCAATTCCACAGGATTTTTTTTTCTCAAAATTTTCGAACGAAGGCCCAAAAAAAGATTACTTCATTATTACACGAAAATATTTTCAGGTCCAACTGAGGGGATGCCAATCTAATAAGAAAAATTGGTGTCAGGTCAAGGTCATACAGGTGACCTGTATGAAAACCCGTAATAGGTCATGGCTATTCCTTGTTAGAAGACATTCGTTTCAAATGAGTGCCACTTTTATTGGCATTTATTAACAAATTTGGGTTCATTGAACATAATCACATGTATTGATATACGAAATTAGATTTTCATTAAAGTAAGTATAGCATGACAGCGAGAACCAACAGAATTTGGACGTGAACATGTGGACGTGACTTTGTATGCATGGCACCGGCAGATGATTCTCTGCTTCTGGTAGTTGAATTCCGCCTTACCCCAGTTGGACAATCAGAGAAATCAGAGAAACAGACTCCTCCACTGCTGCAAGTTGCACGGACCGATCCATTGCAAAACTGAACAAAATCCCTGCCTAAAAGACCTTCTAGCTCTTCAAAAAAAAAGGAAAAAGGAAAAGAACTCTTTGGCATAGCCCCTTCAGTCCGGCATGTTGAGCTGTGACACTCTAGCTGGATTGATTTCCAAGGGGTGCCGGTTTGACTAATCCGTACTGACCACAACTACTATCCGTCAATCTGGTAGTATACATGGTAGGACATCTAGTGATGAACCTACCAGTTAGAGCCTTTGGGCCCGTGAGGGCCAACAAGGACTGAGTTCACGTAGTGTGGCGCTCACCGAGCCTAGTCAAACCACCAAGTCAGAGTGCGAGGCGAGGGGACCAGTCGGGAACAGATGTCCCTCGAGCTATGCCTAACCTACATACATAGGAGACACACTGCTCTTCCCTCACTATCCAGACTCGGATAAAATCAATCGCTTTAGGAAAGTCCTTGTATTCCCTGAATGGTTTCAAGTTCTGAACACAAGGTGCGCCGCAATCGCCCGTCGCAAAACTATTTAATTGTTCAATGACGTCTTTGACACGATCCTTCAAATTTGGAACTCCACATTCCGAAGTCTTCTTATTACAAACCAATCCTGGTGTTTTCAGACTGTCACTTACTCCAGAGGAAGAATAATTCGAAGCCAATCGATTGATATCGTCGGTCAACATTTTGTAATCACTTTTCATCATCACTGTAGAGCTTTTATCCAATTTTCTGATGCCCATGACAGCTCGTTGAACGTCTAACACATTAATAGCTGGATTGCATTGACCTTTGGCAGGAATACTGAAAATTGTCTCAAATTTTTGGGCAGCATTGTTGAAGTCGACAAAAAGTTTGACTTTCTCGGCACTAGATGGCTCGTCATTGGCGTAAGTTGGTGGGAGAGCACGAGTCAGGAAGGTTGTTAGTTCTTGGTCACAATTCTCTCCGACTTTTCCTTTTGGGCATGTGCAGAACACGTGGACATCCCCGAGATTTCTTTAGTCATAGTAACACTCCAGTTTTCCGTCACATGATCCAGGCATGGCCTCAAAATCTTGAGAATCAACAGTCTTGACTGAGTCTGGAACAATCGTCGTGTTTCCGATGATGCCAGCAATATTGGCTGCTCCACATTTGGTATACTCGGCTGGGAAGGCACGGTCACCGCCACCTGGCGGACTGGATGCTGGATGTAGGCACTCACATTTATTTGACCCTTGTCCACAGGTCAAGAATTTCTTGAGGTTGCAGAAATTTTTACCACTGCGTTGGAGCTTCTGGAGGTCCAGGAGGCGTTTTTATGAGTTGACGTCTTCATGGACAGTGAAAAGCTGCAAGTGCAGATCAGCCTCACAGTCTTGTGCAAAGGTCAAGTCAGCGACCTTCTTAAAATGTTCTCGGTGAGCGGTGCTGACGGTTACGAAGTTGTCACCGTCGACCACACAAATTGGTTGCATGAAATAACTCAACAGGGAACAAGATCCACGTGCTGTGGATTCTGTGGATGGACCACAAGAGGGGTCAATGACCCTTTTCGTTCTGTGCATACTGAGGGGGTTGAGTGGGTCGTAATAAGTTGGCAGCGGGTTGACTGCAGAGTTTTTGTATGGTTGATTCTTGACTCTGTTATAAACACAAGATTCTCCAATGCGAATCACACATTGTTGTTTATCGTCTTTCCATTGTGTTCTGGGTAAACAGTCGCATGTGCCGATAAATGGTGTTGGGTCATCTGCTATTCCAAATTGATTGCAATAGAGATGTTGGAAAGGATCACAGAATACCGCGTTCCTAAGGAAGATGTAAAATAACAGTTTATTTGTACAAGAAATTAGGAAGTGAAGCCGACAGGAATTTTACAGAAGACTCCAAGAATTAATCAGTGACGATTTACTTACGGTTTACCGAATAAACCCTCCTGCCAAGACACATAGATGTCACAACGTGCGCCTGACACGATAGCAGGGGGATCCAAAATGGCTTGCCCCACTGGGTCTCGTGGGTGCACTCACTCGATCGACTTCGAAACCTATTTCGAATCTTAATCTCATTCATGATCAATGACCTCGGGGTGTCGCGACATGCATTTTTGGTCACACAATCAAATATTTCACTGAATTGAGTATTGTCCGGAACATTTGCAAAGTAAATTAATATTTAAAATTACTACATTAATTTATAGTCAACCAAAATATTCTATTTGGCCCACGGAAGGTATTCCCGTCAACTGGCATTCGCATTAAGGAAAACATTGCCCGAAACTTACTGTGACCGACTTTTGCTCTTTTGTCTCGAAGTGTCTGTAAATCTTTTCCAAAGTCCAAATCCTGTGAATGAATTCCAAGTGGGAAGAGAATGAGTAGGAGACAAATCACAGCAATCCGGAAACGGAAATGTGCAGATGTGGCCAACATTTTTAATTCCTTCAAAAATTGTACTAATGACATTACACTCGATTACTTTAATTAATTAATGAGTTCCGTTCCGATAGGTTCCAAGGGAGCAATTCCAATTTACGTATGAAGTTATGGACGAACAAATACTTTACTATTTATTCAATATTTGATATCTCTTCGCACCATTGGAAAACCCTAACATGAGAAAAAATAAAAGTCGTCTGCACAAATGAAGTACTTTTATTTTGGTCCATCTCCAAGAATTTGGACAAATAATCCTAAGGTCCCCCCTTTGAAAATTTCTAAATCGTGAGTTAAAATGCATTCTATTTCCGGCTATTTTCATTTCGCGTCAATTTTGACAGATCATTCAATTCAAAATAATTTTTTTAAATGACTTCAGTTTCTTATGCATTTATTAACAAATTTTGGTTACTTGGACATAATTACATGTAATATGATACTGTGAATTGGATTTTCAATGAATTAAGTATAAAATGACAGCGAGAATGGATAAAATTTGGACGATTTGGAGGTTCACACAAGAACATGCCGTGTTTGAACCTTTTTTTCTATCCGGACCTTGCCCTGGTCGACATTCACAGACTCCGTCACGGCTGCAAGTTGCATTGATCGATCCACTGCAAAACTGAATAAAATCCCTGGCCAAAAGACGTTCTAGCTCTTCAACAGCTTTAGGGAAGTCCTTTACTCGCCGAATGGTTTGACGTTCTGAATACAAGATGAGTTGCATTGCCCCGTCTCAAAAGTTCTTAATTAATCAATTACTTCCTTGACACGATCCATCAAATTTGGAAGTCCACATTCCGAAGTCTTCTTATTACAAACCAATCCTGGTGTTTTAATACTGTCACATACCCCAGAATCCAGGTAATTTGAGGACAATCGATTGATATCTTCCGTCAACATTTTGTAATCAGTTTTCGTCATCACTGTCGAGCTTTTGTCCAATTTTCTGATCCTTTTGACAGCTCGTTGAACCGCCAACTCATTAATGGCTGGATTGCATTTACCTTTGGCTGGAATCTTGAAAATTGTCTCAAATATTTTGGCAGCGTTGTTGAAGTCGACAAAAAGATTGGCTTTCTCGACACGAGATGGTTGGTCATTGGCGTAAGTTGGTGGGAGAGCGCGGGTCAGGAAGCTTGTTAATTCTTCGTCACAATTATCTCCGGCTTTTCCTTTCGGACAAGCGCAGAACACGTGGACATCTCCGAGATCGCGGTAGTCATAGTAACACTCCAGTTTTCTGTCACATGATCCTGGGATGGCCTCAAAACCTTTGGCAATCAACACTCGTGCTTCTGGAACAAAATGAACAAAAACGATGCCCCTAAAAAAGGCGGTCGAAGCAGTGATGGCTCCTCCGCATTTGGCATACTCAGGAGGGAAGGCCCAGTCCCCGCCACCTGGCGGACTGGTTGCAGGTGGAATACACTCGCATTTACTTGACCCTGGTCCACAGGTCAGGAATTTCGTGACATTACAGAAATGTTTACCACCGGTTTGGAGGTCCTGGAGTTTTTCGAGGCGTTCTCGTGATCCGCGATTATCACTGTCGTGAGTGAAAAGTTGTTTGTCGAGGTCAGCAGCACAGTCTTGTCCAAAGGTCAAGTCAGATACCTTTTTAAAATATTCTCGGTGACCAACAGTGCCAAATACGAAGAGGTCATCCTTCGCCACACAAATTGGAAAGTCGAAATAACTCAACTGGGAACAAGAGCGATCTGTTGTGGGTGGACCACAAGAGGGGCCAAGGATTGTTTGTGTTTTGACCATCCCCTGGGGGCTAAGTGGGTCGTAATATGTTGGCATTCGGGGAGCTCGAGCGTTGCCGTATGGTTGGTTCTCGCCTTTGTTACGGTTATAAACACAAGCTCCTCCAGTGGAAATCACACACTGTTGTATATCTTGTATCCATTCTGTTCCAGGTAAACCTTGGCAATCGTAGTAAAATTCTTTTGTTCCTTTTGGAAAACTTACAGATCCATGGCAATAGAGATGTTGGAAAGGGTCACAAAATACCGCGTCCCTGAGAAAGATGTATAAATAACCGACTTTCTTCACACAGGGTCAAATAAAATTTTAAAAATTGCATAAAATTAAAATAAAAAAGATAGCATTGATGGATTTTCTTTTACTTTATGTAATTAATTTACTTACCCCCTACGAAACAATGAATTCTGCCAATTCACATAGCTGATATCACGTGGGATGATGTCAGCTGGTTCCAGAATGGGTTGTGCCGCTAGGTCGCGGGTGCATGGACCCCTTAGACTTCGAAACCTATTCCGAATTTTTAATTCACTCTCGATCAATTGCTTTGACGTGTCAGGACCAGGGCATACATCTTCGGTCACACAAACCAAGATTCCTTTGAACTGAGTATCATCTGGAACATCTGCAAAGTTAATTCATATTTAAAAATATTCGCTTTACCAGATGCCCTAAGGAAGGTATCCTTTGCATTAGGGAAAACAACTCGAATAAGATTTTACATGAACCACTATTTAATTATAAATAATTCGGACTTACTTTCACCCATCATGACTCTTTTGTCTCGAAGTTTCATCAATTCTTCACCGAAGTCCAAATTTTGTGAATGAATTCCAAGTGGAAGAATGAGTAACAGACAAAGCACAAGAGCAATCCGGAGACGCGAATGTCCAGATGTGGCCAACATTTTTAATTCCTTCAAAAATTCTACTGGTCACATTGCACTGGACTGGATTTCTTTAATTAATAAGTTCCGTCCGACGAGACAACACAACTCGTACTGTTTCCTAAATGTTACAAAAAATAGTCCCGTCCACCATCAACTTGTTTTGTTCGAAATACAACAATGTTTGAATTTTGGGTTTACGTTTCCAAGGGAGCAATTCCAATTCACGAATGGAGCTCTAGACGACGAAATACAGGGCGTTCCTGAAAATGCGCCAGATTGTTTGATTTTATTTTTGGTGTGGTAACTAGAATTTATGTTGAGGTCAAGGTAGGAATAACTAAAAATAATTAATATACTAACAAATTTATTGAATCGAACATTTATTGAAGGTAACACGGCATTTCATAAGTCAAATTCCATTCGCCGAGAAATCGAACCTCCACCGGAAAAAATGAAATTGCACTTAAAGATGCTCATTCCAAATCGGTTTAAATTTCTTGTGCATTTATTTTTCTTAATTGTAATGATAATTTAGAATTGTATTTTCATTGAAGTATGTATAAAATAACAGCGAGAAGAGATATTTGGAGATGAACATAGGCATTTGTACGTATGGCACCTGTTGAACGTGAAACACAGACTCCAAGACAGCTACAATTTGCACGGACCGATTTTTTTTGCAAAACTGAATAAAATCTCTGGCCAGAAGACGTTCCAGCTCTTCTACGGCCTTAGGAAAGTCTTTGTACTCCGTTAATGCCTCACGTTCTGAACACAAGGTGACCTGCATTGCCCCGTCTCAAAAGTTTTCAATTATTCAATTATTTCTTTGACACGATCTTTAAAATTTGGAAGTCCACATTCCGAAGTCTTCTTATTGCACACTAATCCCGGAGTTTTAATATCATCACATACACCAGCGGAAGCATGATTCGAGGCCAATCGATTGACATCTTCCGTCAGTTTAATATAATCACTTTTGGTCATCACTGTCGAGCTTTTATCCAATTTCTTGATCCTCGAGACAGCTCGTTAAACCTCCAACTCATTAATAGCTGGATTGCATTTACCTTTGGCCGGAATTTTGAAAATCGTCTCAAATATTTTGGCAGCGTTGTTGAAGTCGACAAAAAGTTTGACTTTCTCTGCACTAGATGGCTCGTCATTGGCGTAAGTTGGCGGGAGAGCACGGGTCAGGAAGGATGTTAATTCTTGGTCACAATTCTCTCCGACTTTACCTTTTGGACATGTACAGAACACGTGGACATCTTCGAGATTACGGTAGTCATAGTAACACTCCAGTTTTCCGTCACATGACCCTGGCCTGGTCTCAAAAAATTGCGCAATCAACAGTCTCGAGTCTGGAACAAAGGTCTTGTTCCCAATAGTCCCAGCAATGTTGCCTCCACATTTGGCATATTCAGGAGGGAAGACACAGTCTCCGCCATCTGCCGGATTGGATACAGGAGGAATGCACTCACATTTATTTGACTCTTGTCCACAGGTCAGGAATTTCGTAAGGTCACAGAAATGTTTACCACTGCGTTGGAGCTCACGGAGTTTCTCGAGGCGTTCTCTTGAATTGACCTCATAACGGCCAGTGAAGAAAAGAAAAGATTTGTAGAAAAGCTGTAATTGCAAATCAGCCTCACAGTCTTGTGCTAAGGTCAAGTCAGATACCTTCTTAAAATATTGGTGGTGACCAGCGCCTGGGTTGTGACCCTCCGGCACACAAGTTGGATAATCGAAATAACTCAACTGGGAATAGATTTTGGATGGACCACAAGTGGGGTCAATGATTGTTTGTGTTTTGAAGGTGTCGAGGGGGCTGAGGAGGTCGTAATAAGTTGACAAAGGGTCAGCTCCTTCCACGGGGTGTCTGTATGGTCTGGTCTCCCCTCTCTTATAATTACAAGATACTCCAGCGGATATCACACATTGTTGTAGACCTTTCCTCCATTCTGTTCCGGGTAAACAGTCGCAACGGTAGAGAGGATCCTTTATTTGGCACATGCGGTATTTGAAATCGACGACAATACAGATTTTGGAATGGGTCACAAAAATCCACCTTCCTAAGAAGAATAATAAACCGTCGTAAGACGCAGTATAACCATATAACATATATACTAGATAGCTAGATAGCAAAATGGTGGAGGTCACCATCTGACACCCATTTTTTATTGCATTTATGCACGTTTCAGACCATTCTGAGCAACTTTGGAAATTTGACCTCTCGTGATCTGGGTCAGAGGTCACCTGGCTAGGTCATATTAACACTCGCTGATTCTTGTGTCCTTGTGTACCTACCCTATAAATTTCGCTGAGATCCGTCAACATTTACTGTGTGAAAATTGGGCGGCCAACACATTCACATAATGTATTGCTTACGCAACACACAATAAATGTGAACACCAATTCGTACAAGGAATTAGGAAGTGAAGCCAATAAGACTCCTTGAATTAATGAGTGAGGTATTTGGGATATCAAAAAGGTCAACAAAACAGGTCATCGGTGTTACTTACCCCTCACGGAACTTAAACAAATCTTCCTGCCAAGACACATATTTGTGAGCACGTTCACGTGTCAAGATATCAGGTGGCTCCAAAAGGTCGCTCGCCGGGCCGTCTTGAGTGCACACACTCATTTGACTTCGAAAACCGTTTCGAATTTTAATTTCATTCACCAGCAATGTCTTAGTAATTTTAGGACATGTATCCTTGGTCACACAATTCGAGATTGCCTTGAACTGGGTGTCGTCTGGAAGATCTGTAAATAAATTCATATTTTAAATACTTACATTAATCTACGGACACGAAAAAGATTCGACGCTTTAATATTTTGGCCTAGGGAAGGTATACCAGGGTGATAAAACTTACTGTCGATTCTGAAGTTTTCTTCCGAAGTCCAAATCCTGTGAATGAATTCCAAGTGGAAGAACAAGGAGTACCAGCACAACAGCAATCAGGAAATACGAATGTCCGGACGTAGCCAACATTTTTATTGCTTCAAAAATTTTACTGGTCACATTACACCGGATTTCCGACAAGTCGTCGAAATTCTAAATATTTCCTAAATTTTACAAAAAAAAAGTTCCGTCATGTTGCCAAGTTGAAAACACGAAAGTTTGAATTTTGAATTTGCGTTTCCCAGGGATACATTTTACACATTTGACCTGGGGAAGGTACCACGCTATATTAGTACGTAAAAGCTCAGTAAAGAAATATTATCTAAAGCTGCCTCCGCCATATTGCCAGAAAATATGCATGCAAAGGAATTTCGGCCGTTGGATTTGACAAATGGTCAAAAAGGTTAAAGGTTAAACTGACATTTCGTTTTCAGAGGAAAGATTGCGTCAGATGTCAGTAACTGGTTTTAAAATAAATCGAAGGTAAGGTGGGAGTAGGAATTCGAGAAAATATTCCATCATCGACTAGACTCAGACTCAGTTCTTTGAAATCTTTATTTAATGGGGAAGACGAATGATTTCCAGGTTGAAGAGTGTCGAAAGGTCCCTTGACTCATGTGCAATATCTTTCCTTATGTTCCGCTTCACTTCTTCAAGTGTGGTTTCGAGAGTACATATCGAATTCAGATTCTTCCTTCTCATCTCTCCCTTTCCTTTTGCATTGCCTTTGATGCAATTCTTGAGCCAAATTCACTGTAGTTCAATATCGACGACGATTATTGCTTTTACAGTACACTCCCAGCCAAATTGAGCTTCCAGGATTTTCCATCGAGAAAGTTGAGGGGTACTCAATAACTAAAGTCAAATTGAGCTTCCAGTAAAAAATGTTCAGAGGTGATCAATATCTAAAGTCAAGTTGAGCTTCTAGATTCTTCCATACAAAATTTTGAGGGGTGCTCAATATCAAAATTCAAATTGGGCTTACAGTATTTTGCATCAAAACTTTTGAGGGGTGATCAATATCTAGAGTCAAATTGGGCTTCCAGAATTTTCCATTAAAAATTTTAAGGGGAGATCAATATGTAAAGTCAAATTGAGCTTCCAGGGTTCTCCGTCAAAAATTTTGAGGGGTCCTCAATATCTAATGTCAAATCGAGCCTCTAGTACTTTTCATCAAAAGTGTTGAGGGGTATTCAATATCTAAAGTCAAATTGAGCTTCCAGTATTTTTCATTAAGCATTTTGAGGGGTTATCAATATCTAAAGTCAAATTGAGTTTCCAGTATTTTCAATCTTTTATTTTGAGGGGTGCTCAATATCTAAAGTCAAATCGAACTTCCAATATTTTCAATCCAAACTTATGAGGGGTGAACAATGTCTGTAGTCAAATTGAGAGAATTTGTCGAATTACCTTATTGTTTTAAACTAATAACTTTTGAAGGGTACTCAATATCTAAAGTCAAATTCAGCTTCTAGTATTTTTTGTCAAATTTTTTCAGGGGTACTCAATATCTAAAGTCAAATTGAGCTTCTAGTATTTTTTGTCAAATTTTTTCAGGGGTACTCAATATCTAAAGTCAAATTGAGCTTCTAGTATTTTTTATCAAATTTTTTCAGGGGTACTCAATATCTAAAGTCAAATTGAGCTTACAGTATTTTGCATCTACAGTCAAATTGAGAGAATTTGTCTAATTACCTTGAATAAAATTGTTCTGAATTAATAAGAGGTCAAATGAAGATTTTTGAACAGAAAACTATACAACCCCTGAACTAATTTTTGAGGACGCCATTCTAAGTCGTCGTCCCACACCGCTAGTTCTTTCTTTATACGTTGTTCCGAACCGAATTTAGGCTTTTGTCGAATTGGAATCGTGAGCGTGACGGAAGAAATTCTTTGCCTTCTCGCGTGCGCTGCGCGCTGACGCTTTCATATTCCTAGTCGTACTCTTAGAACATGAACATGAAGTGAATAGTTTCGTCGAGTAGTTTTCGCTTGAGTTTCTCTCTCATGTTTGTCTCGTGAAATTAAATCATGTAATTTGAGCTCCCGGTTTGGGACTCCGACTCCATTGTCACCCGAATTCCTCGTTATCTCCACCAAGTCAAGGGAAGGAAAATGATGTACGTACACCGCACCGCACCGTACGTTCTCGCTCTCAATTTATTGTGTCGAAACTATTCCCAACAAGGGACACTTTTTGAATCACTCGAATCTGTTGACATTTTGAACCAAACATGTATGTATATCATCCAGTTGTTCCAGGGACGGTCACCCCAGTAGTAGGAATCATTTGTGCAGATCGTGTATTCTTGGTGCGGGTTGCTGGGTTTTCAACGTTTTTTGGACTTCAACAGGTCGTAACACCTTCAATTCAATGAAAAATCCAATAAACCGGCCGAGATTTGTGAGCCAAAAATCCCGAAACCCATCCGAATAACCGAAACTCAAAGATCCACGCAAAAACCCAAAAGCCCACCCGAAAACCACAGAAACCACCTGAAAACTCCAAAACCCGCCCAAAAACCCATATGAAACTCCAAAATCACACATACCAAAACCTACCAGAAAACCCCAAAACCCTCACAGAAATACCAAAACCAACCCAAAAACCTACCCGAAAACTCCAAAACCCACCCAAAAACAGAAATCTCACCCCAAAAACCCATGTCAAAATTCTCCCATTAGAAATCTAATTTGACAACGAAACTGTGTCCGTTGTGAGAGTCTATTGAATTTGTGAGCCAAGAAAAGGATGAAAGATTGAGAGAGAAGTTGAAACGGCGGGTGCACTTTGGGGAAATCCTCTTCCTCCTTCAAAGATGTCAAAGCCGTAGTTTACATATTTGAGGTCACATAATGTGACAACGACGAAATTTACCAGCACTTTCCCACCGCCCAGTTTCTATCACTTTTTAGTGCACAACTCGTGAGTCAAGTCGTTTACCCTTCAGAAGAGTACAATTCTTGTTAATTTATTCCGGAATTTCAAGAGCTATTCCAATGTTATCTTTCTAACTTCAAAAGATTTCTCAAAATCCAAACAAAATGGATGCCATGGACTGGGTTTCGTAAAATCCAGGATTTTCCGATAAAATCCGCTGGTATTTCGGGCTTTTGGCGGTTCTCACGGATTTTGGGCGTTTTCGATCAGGTGTTTGAGGAATTCATAGCTCTTGGGCGTTTTTGTTCAGGTTTTGGAGGAATTCATGGATTTTGAGGGTTTTCGCTTAGGTTATCGAGGAGTTCATTGAATTTTAGGGTTTTCGCTCAGGTTATCGAGGAATTCATGGATTTCTGGGGTTTTGGCTCAGGTTTTCGAGGAATTTATGGCTATTGGGCGTTTTCGTTCGGGTTGTCGAGGAATTCACGGATTTTGGGCGTTTTCGCTCAGGTATCGGAGGAATTCATATAGTTTGGTAATTTTCGCTCAGGTATTGGCGGAATTCATGGAGTTTGGTCATTTTCGCTCAGGTATTGTAGGAATTCATGGAGTTTGGTCATTTTCGCTCAGGTATTGTAGGAATTCATGGAGTCTGGTCATTTTCGCTCAGGTTTTGTAGGAATTCATGGAGTCTGGTCATTTTCGCTCAGGAATTGGAGAAATTCTTGGAGTTTGGTCAATTTCGCTCAGAAATTGGAGAAATTCATGGAGTTTGGTCAATTTCGCTCAGGAATTGGAGAAATTCATGGAGTTTGGTCATTTTCGCTCAGCTATAGGAGGAATTCATGAAGTTTGGTCATTTTCGCTCAGGTATTGGAGGAAGTCATGGATTTTGGACATTTTCGTTCAGGAATTGAAGAAATTCATGGATTTTGGACATTTTCGTTCAGGAATTGAAGGAATTCATGGATTTTGGGGGCTTTCGTTCAGGTTATCAAGGAATCGTTGGATTTAGGGGGTTTTGCTGTGATATCAAAGGAATTCGTGGACTTTGGGTCTTTTCACTCAGGTTTTGGAGGAATTCATGGATTTTGGGGGTCTTCGCTCTGGTTTTGAAGGAATTTCAAACTTTTTTTGGATTTTCGCTCAGGTTCAGAAGTAATTCAAGGATGTTGTGGGGTTTCGCTCTGATTTCCAAGAAATTTATACATTTTGGGGGTATTCACTCAAGTTTCGAAGGAATTTATCGATTTTTGGGATTTTCGCTCGGTTTTTGGAGGAATTCATACATTTTAGGGGTTTTCGCTCGACTATAAATGGTTTTCGCTAGAGTTTGGGAGATTTTTATCGGTATTTGCTCAGAACCTTGACTTATAATGGGTATTTGTGGTACAGCATGAGCCTACCTGGTAAGAAACGTTGTCAAATAAAATTTCCTGGTCAGAATTATGTGGAGACATATACCTCAGTTAGGACAACAATTCAGCCACATGATGAGTGACGTGCATTGTTGGGAATTGGGATGCATGGACTGACCTGATTATATTGAATCACCCATTGTTGCCCGACCCGATGTTTTGACTTGAATTGAAGTAGAAAGAATTGATGAGCGGGATTTGGACGCCTTTTAGTTCGTTCCACTTACCTGAATGTGGATGTGGATATTAAATGGCTTCCACTAGATTAAGTTTCTTTTTGTTCCATCTCGTCTGGATTTCCATTACTCTGTCTGGCCTGGGCCTACAAAAATATTCTTTTGCTGGAGGGAAAATCATTCAGGTTGAAAATTAACTCAACCGTTTCCTAATTCATTTTGACTTGACGGTTCAAATTTTCTTCTCAGACTTCTTTCATTACCAATTTGTTTTACACGGCACAGGACCTATGACGAGATGGCGACGCTAATTCATACATATTATCTATGATTAAAATGTATCACACATTTTTAGTAAAATGATGCCTTATCGTCTATTTCTATATACGTTCAAGGAATAATTATACTTTTATAAACAAGTCCGAGCGAGTGATTTGAGTATGGAGTTCAATGGACCAATTTAAATAGGACACTGACACGAGTTGGAATTCTATCCGGACTATCGGATTGGATCTGATGAGCGTCGTATCGTATGGACGCGCGCGTGTATTTAATCTCTGAAATGTGTCCAAGTAGTAAGTGATATTAAGATGAAGCTTGCGTTGCCAATATAGCCCTAGGTCGGGCTTAGTTGTTACTCAAAAAGCAAGAGCATGAGGGCATTGAATTACCGGAAATATTTTCATTATCATTATAGTGTTGGATTACGAAAACGACACGACTTCGAGACTCCGACTCTTTTGACTCTGTGCTGCATGTCCTCAAACGGTAAATGTAGTAAGCATACAATATACAGGGTGGTTCAGAACCGCCATAGAGTTAAAGTTACTGTTACTGTCAGTTCGTATTCATTTCTTTCCTTTACAACTCATTTCACAAGGCCTCCTCGACCTGAGGGGAAATTAATAACTGCTACGGTAGCTCAGTGGAGAGGATCGCTGGCTTTAAACGAAGGTCGTGGATTCAAAACCCACATGTATTATTATTTTTTTCGCCTTGGCTCAATGTTGCAGGAATTGAGGTGTAGAATTGGAAATTGGAGTTGGTTACCGCCCAATATTTATTTAATTATTTAACGGGAGGATATATAATAAATGGCTGATCGAATTCGGCCTGAATTGATATCAAAGTGGTGACTTTTCTCTAAAGAAGTTACTCTAGAGACCACATTGACCCAGAGAATTGAACCGAGATTTTGGAGAACGAAGTACCGAGCGGGTACAATTAGTTTAGGGGAAAGGTACCTAAGAAAGAGTTGGCAATTATGAAGCACCCTGTAGTTGACGGGATACAGGACAGATGAAGGACAAGACAGAAGATCTGTGCACTTGCCAGTTGCCAGCATCAGCTTCCACCAAGGATAAAGTTTCTTTTCTATAGTCTTTGGAATTGGACTCACCTTACCCCAGAAACTGTTACAATCAGCTCACATTACTCAGATCTTCACATGTCATTCCAGCCATCTCTTCTACGGTGTTAATTTTCAATTTCATTCATACATTTTTTTTACCATTCATTTCACGTCTTTGTTGTTCTGACTTACTATTACACTCTATTTTTCTTTGCAAGCAGGTCTACCTGTCGCGTCGTACTGAGTGCGCGCGCGCGCCCCCACACATATTTTTAATCGATAAACACAGCTTGCAAATTAAAACGCATGAATTTCTTTCCTAAACAAAAATCGGAATAATTCGTAGAAAACTTGACGCCAACAGGTCAATGACGTCATGACTGGACATTACAGGTAGGGTCAAAACTTTCAGGTCACTACAGGAATCGAACCAGGTACGTTCTGTGGGACTCTTTTGCAAAATCTTAGCTCCTTCGATTTAATTTGTTTGGACAGTATGAGCTTGTCTAGTAAGGAAGTTGTCAAATTATGCCAAACCATACCTTAGAGTGAATAACAATTAATCCTGCCAAAATTTAACATTTTTTTGTACAGGGTGGATCAAAAATAACTTGATTTTATTAGAAATTCGAAGAATGCATGTATGAATTAATCATTTGAATATAAAGTAAAGGAAAGTAGTACAGACGTCGACACTACAACAGCACAAGGCAGGACAATAATGGACTGTAACTTTAAAATATGTGATAAATCCATAACAGAGAGCAAAGGTTTGTGCGCTATTTGAATCAACATAGCTTGACAACTTTTCTACTATGTAAGCTCATACTGTCCAAAAAAGAAAAGTGAAGGAGCGTAGTGTCACTAGTTTCGACATAACGAACATTATTTTTGTTAATTTGGACAGTATGAGCTTACCTAATAAGAGAGCGGGATCAAGTGTTGATGTAAATGAATGAGAAGAATGTGATTGTCGTGTCTGTGTCTGTCCGGGGTTCTCGTCACGATGAGTATATTTTGAAAGGATAACATGGCGTGTGAAAGTGTTTGGATTAAAGATAATCCTCTGACACGAACGACGGACATTTCAATCATTCCAAGACTCAATTGTCTGAAGAAAAGCAAAACTAATCATTCAAATGTGCGATAATCCTTCATAAATACGGATTAACCTAAGTCCCACCCTAAGGCCCGTCAGCGTCGTCGACCTTACGTACGCACTCTAATCTCTAAATTGTTCAAGTAGGATTATTCAGACAACCGTGAAATCCAGGTCCCGGTGCCCGGTTCTGACGCGACTTCATAAAAACTCTTACAATGTTTTTCCTCCATTCAAATATTTTCTTGTTTTGTTGGGACAAGGGGGATTTTTTGACAAGATGCGGACAAGGAACAAACTTAACATCCATGAAAAGCGAGGAAACAATAAACAGAAGAAGACAGACAAATGTGGAAACAAAAATAAACAAAGATTTCAGAAGAACGTCGGCACCGATCTGGTTTGCACGTTGACAACAGCGAAAACTGGTGTAGTCAACCATAACTAACTAACTATTATAATTACGCAATGAATCTGCGAGCCAAAATACATTAAAAAAATTTGTAAGGACCCAAATTGGTAAATTGTGATACGTCACAATAAATAAATAAATAAAATTGTGTGGGGGTCAGGTCAAGTTTATCCCTTGTCAGATATTTTGATTTAAAAAATTCAAACATAAATTGTTGTCAATATATGGACATGGAACTTGATGAGCAGTCAATTTATACGCAGTTTTTATTTTCAAAGGAAATTCTACTTAAGGTCACGTTCTCGACGCTGCGCGCATCGGATTTTGAAGCTGTGTATAGCTCCTGTTTTGTTTGTTGACCTTGTAATGCATGGATTGAGCTGTTTTGGCATAAATTGTATTGAAAATCAATTAAAATCCACAAATTGATATTCTTTTTCCGGAATTAATTAAAAATTGGTTATTTTCTACCGAAATTATGAACCAACTGTGGTAAAGATAAGAAAACGCCTTAAATTTGTGCAAGTCGCTATAGGGCGTGATAATACTTGAATCTCCAGTCTACAAAAATACAGAACCTGCTTCAATATTGATTTTGAGTATACAGTATAACGTTCAATTAATTAATTCAATTTTTTTATTGAGTCCCGTTGCGTCGTTCGTTGGTCAATAAAAAAATTTGTCGGTCGGTCGGTCTTTTTTTGTGACCTGCGAGTGTGACTGTGCCTGCACTACGTAGGTCCATCAAAAATCCATGAACGAGGATATTTTTTTTGAAATTTGATCAGGGGGCGGGGAAGGTCGAAATTGGAGCCTCACCTGAGTCTGAGTTTGTCTGAGCATCCATGTGAGGCAACCTGGAACGGACTGACAGTCGCTTGGCTCCCTAGTACGAGGACTAGCAGATTTAACAGATTCACTCCGCTCATTCTCTGTGTATGACGTGAGTACTGGCTCTTTTCAATTCACCCAAACTCGCATCGCAGCGTTGTTCAAAATTATAGAAGAGACTCAGGACTGGTTTCGAATGTCACTCGCTCGGAGTAGTCTAAACGAACATCACCTTCATTCACCTCACCAAATCCTCTGTAGACACAAATAACTCAAAATAATCCATGAAAAAGTCGATAATAGACAAGAAGTATCGAAAATCAGAGAAAAACTGGTGCGCGACACGTTCTAGTTCAAAAATTCATGGTACGCCTGAGAAAAACTAAAATAATCGATTGTGAAAAGTCGAAAAAAGACAAGACTAAGCTAAATATCTAAAAGAAAGAGACAAAATGAATGTCTTACATTCGTGACACGCCAGTGTTCAAGTTCTTTCAAGGTAGACATTCTAAAAACTGAAGTAAACGATTAGAGTCGAAAATCGTAAAGACTGCTGGAGTGTTCTGAAAAATTGAAAAGAAACAACATTGTCTTACATTCGTGACACGATCTTGTTCATGTGGACCTTTTGGAAGAACAATCGACAAAAATCGAAACCGACACATTTCGATAATTTGAAGAAAGGAAGAAACAATCCGATATTGCCGTACACTTCCGACACACTCTTGTTTAGTTCTGCTCAGTAAAAAATAAGCTATTAAAAACAGTGTAAAAACAAAATCTAGGCGACGAGGAAGTTAATAAAAATTTGCAGTTGTCTCACACTACCGACACTTCTGAATTTGTTTCAGCATTTATATCCACAATTTAAAAAATAATATTTTGACATAACAGTACAGTCGAGTGGAAGCGACCCGATGCGACGCAACTAAAATTTGGAACTCTTGTATTAATTTGAAATTGGCGGCGCGGCGTGGGACCGTGATGGATTTTGACGAACGGTACCGTGGACAAAGTGAAAACTGATTAAACGTTTTGTGATTTTTAAATGTGGAGTCGGAATTGTTGTTTTAAAACTTTAAAAAAAGTGGAAGCTCGTGTGAGCATTTAAATTTGGCAGAAAAATGCTCTACCATGTACCCTACGCTCAACAACTTTACCAGCATCAGGTAAGTTCAAATATTTTTTAAAAAAATTACAATTTTCAAAATTTTGGGCCGCTTCCTATATGAAATGAACAGAATTGCGACGTATTCAATTAGTTAGCCTTGATTACTTAGTCAAAATTATATTTTGTATGTACAGTAGGTATTAATTGATACTTGTGCAATACATTGCTTCATCTTCATAATCTGGTTCATTAATTCAGTTTGCAAACAATTATTTCAATGTGATTCACGTATGACTACGCATTAATTGATGATTAGCGCCTACAGCTACAACCTTTGCCTCGTAATTTTTGATAGGTACCTACAGTAAACAGAAATTAGGAAATTTGCATAAATACTGCTACTGTTACTTCACACGCACGCTTCCCTTCCATCCAAATCTGACCTGTTGAAGTTTAAGAATAGGGGCGAATACAAATAAATATACGTATTTTCTAAAATTATACTAGGGAATATATGTGCGGAAAATAATGAGATATACATATTTCATAGAATTCTTGGTCTTGTCTCGAATAACGACGCTTAGGAGGGTCATCGCACGGCCCAAAAGCACAGACAACAGAATTGTTGACAAGTTGAATTTGTCTGCATCTTCTTTATGTTGTAGTCCCGGGCCTTCTGACCAACTTTTGTGAAGGTTGTACCCCAAAAAGTCTAACCGTTTGGGCGCTAAAAAAAATGGACGTACGAGGTCTCAGGAATTGGTGACGTATTCATGACGTCACAAAGTGCATTTGTTTTATGTACTTCCAGCGCATCGCCCAAACGGTTAAACTTTTCGGGGCAGAACCTTCACAAAAGTTGTTCGGAAAGTCAACGACTACAAATATAATTGGATTAACAGATGTTTCAATAGGAAAAGTATGGCAATATAGCTGCCGCGCATGAATCAAACGAAAAGTACTATAATTTTATAGATCCAGCTGGAGTTGAGTCTAGAGTCTACAAATGGTAGGATGATAGAAGTGAATTGAATTGGGAGTCAGAGCACGTGGACTCACTTTGCTATTGCTACTCACACAAAGTAAAGTACTAGAAAATTCCGAAACACGTTTTGTTATTTGTTTCACCCAAGTCACGTCAAGACGTGTCAGAGTCTCTGAATTTATGACTGATATCATGTCATGATTAAGACTTGCACTCCATTACGGTGTCTCTGCATATCTCATAATTCTTTTTCCTTCTAAGGGCAATCTCACTCCACTACTACCACCCTTCCAAAATAAATAAATATACGTGGACGTGAACGTACGTAGTAGACATGCCTCAGAATTAAGGAGATCCCTCGAGTAAGACGTTCACGTCGAGTTAATCAAATAATTATTACTCAACTCCTTTCTTAAATTATTACATGTATGCTTCGACAAGGTGATTCATTAGCCCAACTATGGCATTTAATTCATTTTGTTGAAAATTTATGAACATAGAGCTATCGCGCGTCAAAATCTTACGAAATGGCGCAGGTAATCGCTGTTAGTGATGAACGGCGCGAAAAATGACAAATATTCCAGAGTCGTCATTGTTTTCAACCTCCCCCCCCATCGGCAGCTTACTCTAACAAAAAGTGAGACATGCGTTTTGTAGAAAATATAGGGAGCCCTTGAAAATCCGATGCGCGTACTGGCGCTGACGAGCGCTTAAGAGAAAACGGCATGAAATGGCCTCAAAATGGTCACTTCTAAATAATATTCTAAAATAAATCTTCTAAAATACTAAAGGTTATTCGCGACCCTGTGTATCTCAATGAATGTCTCTGGATTGATACCAAAACTAATGAAAATGTGTATTGAGAACTAATTTAAAATCTGTGCGCGCTGCACGCGGATAAATCAACACACATTTAAGCGTCAAAGCAGCGCGTACGCAGCTGTCACTACAGATTACAGGGTGTGCCATATAAAACAATTAGAAATTAGATTGAGATAATACTTAAATATGTCAGACGGGTACTCAGACCATTAACTATAAATGTTAGTGCCCGAATCCGGGTTTATTAAGTAGTTCAGTTCAAAGAATGAAGGCTGTGGACTTTTGTTCGGAAGAACATCATTTTCCTCTTTGTTTATTTGTTCATGGAAGTGTTCCGCTGAGTGTAAACTTAACCCGGCCATCAAATAAATGTACGAACCCGTCTTTCGGGTTCTTTCTCCCGAGTTTCTTATCCTTTCTATGATTTTAAGGAGGAGGAGAATTTCTTAGGTCCATTCAATAAAGGAAATCTTACTATTATGTCAGGAAATGGTCCAGACCGTTTTATGACGGCCCATTATTTTTTTTCAGAAAATTTATAGTATTTTGGAATCATAAGATTTTATTATTGATTTTGATGAGTTGTGAGCTAGAGCTTACCTAGTAGTAAAGTTGTCAAATTATTATGGAACGGGGCTAGAAAGCCGATTGAAAGGATTATTAATCTAATTTGTTCTAATTACTATTATAAGGTGTGTCAATGTTGATGATTGGTATTATTGCTACCATTTTAATGGGTGGGTTGATCCTCCGAGTGTTTACAAAACACTTAACTTGAGTTCATACATGGACCAAGTACCCACTTCAAAAATCTGAATGCAGACTTGAAAGGGCCCATAAGCATACACATACGGAGTCTTTC
>JAQGCA010000721.1:0-23565 GCA_034698945.1 Protaphorura quadriocellata
GCACTCTATATACTTGGGCGGTCGCGAAAACCACCCCTTTCGCGACCGAAAATCCCGAAGGGGTAGTTTTCGCTACCCTCGGTCGTGAATGGGGTGGTTTTCGCGACCTTTGGTCGCGAAGGGGTGGTTTTCGCTACCTTCAGTCGTGAATGGGGTGGTTTTCGCGACCTTCGGTCGCGAAGGGGTGGTTCTCGCGACCTTCGGTCGCGAGGGGTGGGTGCACCCCCGCGAGGGGGTAGCTGAACATGTATGGTTGGTGCTGGAGTTACGTATAATTTTTGAGAATTCTTTTTTAACATAAGATGCACAGAACTTTCTTACGTCAAAATCCTTTTCCTTTCATATTAGTGCTCCGCACGAATCCGAATCCGGCTTTTGCCGGATTCGACGGAAGCGAATCCGAATCCGACTTTTACCAGATTCGAGATTCGCGAATCCGGATTCGCGCGAATCCGAGTCCGACCATAGGATTATTTCTATCTCATTTTCAGGCTACTCTGAGGTTAATTCACCACACGAGTGCGAATCCGGATTCGAATCTCGAATCCGAATTCGAATCCGGATTTTGCCGGATTTGAGATTCGCGAATCCGGATTCGTGCGGAGCACTATTTCATATTATCTAGTCACGAATATGACATTTACGATGGGGAAACAATCCACCTTTGTCTTCATTTAACTTTAGTCCACATTTTGGCCTGGGTTGTTCTTAGAGCACAGATTTTGTATTGATACTAATGTAAGCAAGGTGCTATCTCTAATATGATTCACTCGTTCGTGGTATTTACTTTCAACAGCTTATTTGTACACTTCAACTAACCATTTGTAAATCATTGCCAGGGCCCACCTCAACCAGGACAACCGTTCAAATTCACAGTGGGAGAGTCCTGCGATCGTATCAAGGAGGAGTTTAACTTTTTGCAGGCACAATATCACAAGTGAGTGAATTTATTTCTAGTGCTATGTTAATATTTTAATTGTTCTTTTATTTTAAAGTTACGAACAAAGAAAGTAACCGGAGACTCCCTGAAATGTGCCGGAATTATACGCGTCCGTAGTGCAATTGATTGTTAATCCCCGATTGCCAGATATAGGTTGAATCAAATGTAATGTAAGAAATTGTGTTGAAAAGCGCGTTACAACCAACGTTTGTGCTGGTTGAGAGTTTGGTTAGCCAGGCTAAGCTGACACAAAGTACTGACTGGACACTCGACACTCGACTCTAATGACTTTCTTCTAGACATCGGACGAACGACCAATGCGAGGTTAGAGGTAGTACAAATGTGAACTCATTCTTAAAATACACTTCTCGCCAGACATGAGATTGAGACAAGTAAGAGACGTTCACACTAGTTTGACAGACAAGTCGAGGACAAATACAATGATTTTTATCTTATGGTGAAACTACAAACTAAAGTACATTTTGAAACTTGTGCAAGTAACATAGAATGCTAAGAATAGAGGAACCGGTAAAACATCTGGGAGTTAAGTGTTTAGAAAGAATAAATAATAGTAATGATCCGTATAAATATAATAGATCTCAAACAAAAGACGGAAGGTATGTATAAAATGCGGAGCTACATTTTGAAGTCGTTCCCTTCATGAGAAAGGCGATCTGAAATATGATAAGCGGAAATAATACCCATGGTAATTTGGTAAGTCCGGTCAGTGAGAAAGCCCTAGCCCATTTAAATACTAGGACGCATGAATATCGTCAAGAATTGTTACACTACATGTAAGGGCAGGCGATGCGGTGGTAATATTTAGACACTCCAGGTTGTTGTGTTGTTTACAACCCAAGTAGAAAGGTATGTAGTCTTTGTTTCCTTCCTTCCTATAATTCATTATATTATTACTCGTTTTTCGGTCGGGGATGTTCTGTTCTATTGTAATCGTACACAGTATAAGCAGGGTCACGCAGAGCTGAAATTAGTTCTGCTTCACCTAAATGAGTAACTTGATCTGGGTTTGAGTCGAGAGTCTCGAGTGTATTAAGTACTTAGAGGTCACGGCGGGGGAAGATTACGTACATAAGTACAAGTTGAAATCGTTCGGTTCTCAAAAGCCCTTCATTGTTCTCTGGAGAAAACAATGTAACTATGGCTTGGCATGACGAGATTGATATGAGATGGGGATGGGATGGATCGACGTAGAGATGATGCGAGGCGAGGAGAAGCAGTATGGATGGAGCTAATAATCAGCTAAGCCTTAATGTGTCGGTTCGTTGCTGCGAGTAGATATTAATATTGTATATAAAAGGCAGGCGGGATAAATAATTGGATGTTGAGGAGACCTGACAGGAAAGCCCGAGACGGTTCGTGCTCAAACTTGTTTGTATTAGAAGGTATAATTAATATTAATTTCAGATATTGGAGGAGGTTGGATGAATTTGAATTGGATGAATTTAACACCAGGATAAGCACAGGATAGATAGGTGAGACTCGGTCGGCATGGCACACATGGGCTTTCAGAGTAAAATGAAAATCACCCAGGATTCGGGTTTCGAGTTATGTTAATGTAGACTTATTGAGTATTGATTCAGTTCCAATCAAAGAAACCATCCCCTGAGCTTCGTTCTTTGCTTTAAGTTCAAGTTCAAGTAACTAAAAATTCAAAAGTTCGAATTTTGTTGTAACCAAGTGAGTCTGTAGTCACTATAAAATAAAGCTAAAATCGGGATTGAATTGAAGATACGTATGTATCACCACGGCTTTATATTATTATATTATTATATTCGTCTTTAGACGACGTGAAGAAGATTTCTGTAAAGTCATGTTCCGTTCAAGTGTCAAAGTGTTTTAATTGGACAAACAGAGGGGGACGGATGAATGGAATGAGAGAGTGTTGTTTGAGGTGAATTTAATAAGTCATCATTTGTAGAAAGATGTCAAATGAAAACAGACTCGGAGCTTTTGTTGCTGGAAATCCTTTGAACAGGTAGGGTAAAAAATACACTTACTGACTGACAAGCAGTCAGAGACAGGAATCTTTGATATTTAAAATTAAAAATAAATCCTGTCTTTCGTAGTCTAAAGTAATTTGATTGGTATGACGCTTTCTTATCACTCTGCGTGCACAATTGCACATGTCACAGTCACAGGGAGAATATTACATAACGGATTTGACAATGCTAAATCATTTAGGAATTAATTGAAAATCTGAATATTATCGTTGTTAGCAATGCCACAATTTAATTGTATGAATTAATAATTACATTTTGGTAACGACGATACCTAAAAGTTAGACAAATGTGATCTTTTAGGTATAGTTCATCATTGTACAGCTAATTTGAATTCGCGAGCATATGAGCGTGAAGAAAATGAACTTGCGGAAACCGGGATTTATAATTGGTGTCGGTTCTTTTAAAACTGTGATGGCGTTTCAGAGTCACCTAGAACCGAAACCTAAGGGTTCTGGTCTTTCAATCTCTGCGCCTGTTGGTTATACCCATGTAAACAATTTTGTTACACGAAAATTAACGCTGCTCTTAACCTGCGACATACAGTATTCCCGAGACGAGATGTTAGATTCTGAGACAGAGATAAAATCATCTGCATTGTTGAATGGGGCGGGAATAGAAGAGCATTAAATGGAAGGGTAGAGTGATGATGATAATTGCAATTGAAAGGCTGGAGGCGACTACATGAGGTCGAATGTTATTGAAGATCGTTTCACTCAACTTCACATCTCGGGATTCTCGGACGAGATGTGAATGTGATGGGTTGTTCTAGTCGGTTGCCGCATTGAGGAGAGAATGAGTTCTCTTGACTCTTCACTTCACGACGTGTCCTTCTGTCGATGCTGGAACTTCCCAAGTACGTGCCTTGTTGGACTATGGAGCTGGAAATGGAATGGAACCCCTATTCACAAGAGTGTCATGTTGACACTGAAATCCTAACTCACTTGAAGTCAAGTTGAAATATCAGCTCAGTATTATTCGTTATGCTATGACTTGTTTTTTTTTACTAAACACTTGTCATACTTTCTTTATGATCCCCTACATAAATGTATCTTACAGGCGTTACAGGTGAGACATACATACTAAACTTAGTTAATTTCTTTTAGTGTGGTCAAGAATTTCAGTTTGCACTGTTATCAACATACGGACCGGAAAGTAGTTATGTCAGCTAGAAGTCGGTGAGACGTTCGCAAGAACCTGAGAGGTGAAAATGAAACAACTTAAATTGATTTCTATTTTCTGTTGTTATAACCTAAGGAAACATTGTATTTTGTAATTTTCTACCACTACTTCCTTGGAAGACTCGATTAAATGAGCTGAATGAGTGTTCTCATTGTTTACCGATGTAGATCAACGCCGTTGATAATATTAATTGCACTTTTATTGTCATTTTTTTTTACAAACTTAGTAACAGAAGAGAGTTCATATTATGGTCTCCATTCACATTAACAGGTGTTGAGAACGTGAGGTAATAAAATTAAGCAAAGAAATTCATGAATTTTTGGGTTTATGGAGGCACCACGGCATGCTCCTTGAATGTTACTAGTGTGAAAAGAAACAGTTGGTGTGATCTTTAGACCAGGATGAGGTGAAAAGAGAACGAGAGTTGGCGCTAAGAGTACGGAATTAGCATGGCTTAACAAATGTTAATTAACTAGACAAAGTATAAAGATATCACTCGCGAGCTTTTACCATTCTTGGTCATTGCATTGGATTGCCACGTCGTGCAGTAAGCCATATATCTCTGTTATTACTACTACTAACTCTTTACATATTTTATTTGCCAGAGGGAAAGAAAGGATTTGCATTAATTTTCTTTTCGATGCTGTCGAGCATTTGATGTATTTAATTCACATTAGCATATAAGGCAGGGGGCTTTTTACTTGTAGTATGCATTAAATGAGAACTTGACAGGTGGTCGGCCGTTGGTTGTTGTTCTTCCAAAGTTGATTTTATTTTACAAGAATGGAATAATGGGAGGAGAGGAGTAAACTTTTGCTTGCTTGCTGAAGTGTCAAACTGGATAGGTTAGGCTGTTCATCTTTACATATAAAGAAGGTTCAGAAAAATGACCAAGGGTGAAGAGTTAGTAGTTATGTAGTGTAGACAGAAAAGTAAATGGAAACTAATAAGAATGGTGAGTGCTATACGTAAAATGGGTTTGGTCAGTTTATGTTGTAGATAATTAGCTTAAGAGCTTTCAGGTCTTGACTTTACATTACATGTACATTATGTTAGTGAAGGTGATCTTTTAGCTTTACTACTTTTATGTCGTTTCTTTGAATGAAATTGCAACTTAACTTGTTGAGTAGGTGGACGTACAAGTATTTTAATGGTGTTGAACTCGTTCATCAACTTCATACGGTTTTATAAGAGGGGGAGTGGGAAAATATTTTCTTTCCAAACTGGCTGTGATTCTTATTTCTCATAATTTTTATTGCCAACGAAGCCGCTCTCTAAATAATCCAGGAACGACTAACGACCACACCAACACTTTTCGATCATGGAGCTCCGAATGCTGACATATTATTTACAGAAAGATTTTGACAAAGTAAACTCAGGAACTGGAATAAAATGCGGTAGTCAAATGCAATTGAGAAAAGGATGGCTGGAAGGTGTGCGTTGTGTTGTGAATGATTGACAGCGCATTGAACAAATCTAAATAGAAGAAAACGCAGGAGGTTTCCAACCTTCATTTTGAACGTCAAGGCACTCAACTTAATCCTAAAACAAAGCCTTAAAAGATGAGATCGTTTGTCCGCCGTCATGAAAACACCCTGATCGAGTTAAGACTTTAAACGAGTTTTGAAGCATTCATTTAATTTAATGGTGGGGGTTGGATTTGGGTACACAAGTATTGAATGATGAAGATCGGTTTGAATTTTCACCCAAGCAGAGATGAGTTAACTAAGTACGACCAGGTGGTACAGAATAACGTTTCGAGTGAGATTATTGGATCAAAGTTAAAATCATGGCAACAACAAGGAAGCATGTGAATAAAAAGGCGTTCGAGAACATGCTGTTAAAATAATAAAATAAACACGGCACACCCAGGCCATTCCATATTAGTTTTTCTTATTATTTAAGAGATTAAAATTCAAAGCGAGACAATTCACATTTCATCTTGAGTCGCAGGTGTCCATCATATTACATACATACGTATAATTTATTACTCAGGCTGATTCAAATTTTCAAACCAGAATACTAAAACCAAGTGGTATGCATTGGCTTCGAATTCGTCCTAATCTTAAATTAAACGAAGAATCAAAGTTTCAGTAACTTTCCTTAAGTTTCAACTTAAACATTATCATGCACTGATATCACATTTCCGAAGACACTCACATTCACCTACATGGGATTAATTAAGTTGTTAAGTTCTTTTATTCAGATCAAGAATCTCAGAAAATTGATGTCAATATTCCGGCCTTTTTTCCAACAACAAAGTAATCACAGAGAGGGAAAATACTGAAATACAATTCATATCACCTTAACTAATCAGTGTCGTCTTTGATAATCTGAAAGTCGCATTCGTTCCATAAACCGGATTCGCCAACTTTATTATTTTGCCTAGAGCCCGACATTTATTCAAGAATCCTGGATGGAACTGCAACTTCTCAACATCTCAACCCACAACCTTCTCACTCCTGATATCAATTGGAGTAGAAACGGTAGAAAAGAAATGGTCAAATGGTTATTACATGGTTTAGTACTGAAACATATAATTCCAGGTAGATTGTAGAGTAGATACATTATACATAATACGGCAGATATCTGTATTCGGTTTCGGCTCACAGACAGGCAAAGCAGTCAAGTCAAGTGAATTGATCGTCAGTCTTGTGGGCAAACCACTAAACACTTGTAGTACGTACGATAATAATATCAAACATATTCATCTATACTAACAGAACGTTCCGCTTTGCATTGTAATTAGAGACATAAAATTCCATTAGGCGATGAGGTGGCATAAGATAAGGGAGAAGTTGCTGGATGAATAAAATAGGAGAACATTTTGAACTCGTTCGTCTTCAGAATCGTTGCTTGCAATGAATAACTAATGAACTCCTTGTTTTTTTTATTAACATCTTTCGGTTCATTAGCTGAAGCTCGGATACAGGTAACTCATTTAACCTTATCTTTTCATATCATTCATTCCTGTCTCAGTTGACTTTGTAAGCAATATAAACTAACTTAGCCTAAAGGAAATAGTATTACAAAAAGGAGCATTCAGAACCATTATTTGTATTTTGTACGGATCATGCAGTTTAGAGAACAAATTAGCATTTAAGTGGCTAATGTCGTACAACAACCAATTATTATCTTTTTATGTGTTTTCATATAAGTTGAACATGTGAATTTTCAATTGTCTTGCATTGCACAATTATTGCTGGCGTCAACATTTTTGAGATTATCATTCTTAATGAACCTAACGTATTCAGAATGAGCGGAATGAAGGAAATGGTGAGAATAGTTAATTTCTTCTAGTTCGTGAAAAAAATGTCCCATAAAAAAACACTTCACCGGAGTGAATGTACAGATGAATTACTATTTATTTTGACGACACACATCTCTTTGATGTGTCGTGAGGTGAGTTTCACATCCATGCAGAAAAGAGCATTCCAAGCAGGATTTATTTTATCAACAGAACCCAGAATTAATTATATTTATTCAACACTGCTGACTAAACAAGGAAAGGACGCGCATTTATGGGCAGTGGAAACTTGTTGGTTCGCATTCAAATGTCAAGATTTGTCAAAGTACTCAAAAACATTGTCATTTTATTGTCACTCTCGCATACGATATACTGAAAACTGTGTCCGTCCGTAGTCGATATGAGAAATGGAGTAAGTAAACTCATCTTGTATTATGCTGTCATCAAGTACGTCAGTGCCGACGCACTGTTGTTTTAATATCTGTTGGTACGTATTTAACAACACGCTTTGCTTTTATACTACCATTCACCATCACATTTTACAAACAATGGAAACCTAAAACTACATGTACTTATGCAAACTTTGTAATGGAAGGGGCAGAGTAAATAGTGTCTAAAGTAAAGTCGAAGTCCAACATCCGTCCTACCTTGAAAGCGATAACGCCAAGTGTTAATTGAATGAGTGACATGGAACAGAACTAGAACGGATGGATATTATCTACTGTCCATGTTATAGCAGTCAGTGTTGTTCATACAAGCACGTGATATGACGGGCAAACATTGACTTATGGATAACTTTTTTTCTTCGTGGGAAGCTCTTCATTTTATGTTTCGAAGTATTATTCAACCATCAAAACTAGCCAGCATACGATAGTGTGCACTTTTTAGGACGGATGTGCCCAGTCCTAGGATCTTTGAGTCTTTGACATCAGTTACGACGGTCAGTCTCTCAATTTTGTCAATACAGTTATTCTGAAGTTTCAGAAACGTGGCGGCCATGAAGGTTTCCTTGTAAATTCGATTTTCAGACAAACGTACAACATCTGAAATGAGTGCATCAAAATAATGACAGTCATTTGCGCTGTAATTGAGTATCCAAAGAACAAATGAGTGAACATGTGTATAACTCAGATCAATAATCGAGCGAAATTAATTCTCGCACGAATTATGTAGGTAATGAGATGCCGATAAAGGAAGCTTTAATCGAATACTTTTTGTGTTAAATTAGAGGCTTGCATAAAGTATCAAGCAGAAATGCGTGCGTAAGCAAGTCATGACTGAGTGCAATCGATCAATCAATTGCTTCATACTCCTTTTTTTCCTTTTTATTCGATGTAACCTGAAAGGTAGCCTTCCAATAGCTGCGTTAAACATATGTCCTGTCCACAAATGTTGGCTTGAATTTTTGTTGTTTATCCGGACCTCATTAGTTTTTTTTACTTCATTGGCTCAAGTCAGTTAACTTTCATCATATTTACAAATGTCAGTTCAATTAAGCCTCACGATGGAGTCAATATTTTTTATCAATATTTATTGGTTGCTAATTAGGCATTTAATTAAATTCAAAATTTAAGTTAAGATTAGTCAAGTCGGAATCAATGACACTCACGGATAGTTCAACGTTTCATTTTTGATGTTTATGTTGTGTGAGCTATGAAATTGACTTAAATAAAATTACATCCAATCCAATCCAATCCAATCCAATCACATCTTCGTGTTAATAATGACAGTTTGACGCAACTACAGCAGGTAGTTCAGTGCGCAGCAGATTTGAAGATTCAATAAGTATCAGATGGCACTGTTTTGGGAAATCCCAATTCAAACGTGAAGCCTTATTGACAGACTAATTATTAACTCGTTACTAAAAACAAAAGATCATATCTTTGACTACCATGCATAAAAATGAAACATGATTAGTTAAGTTACCTTAGTTCATTTATTCATTTAATATATTACAAGTCTAAAACACTACAACTGAGATACTGAGATCGTCATCATCGTCATCATCACCACTGATTCAAGAGGTTGTTGTCATAAGGAATGGTGACCTAAATGCATATATCATCTATACATAATAATATATATTGAATGTTTAACAGCTACCTTACCGGACATTCGGCGACATGAGTTCAAAGACTATACATCGATTTATGAACCCCTTAGCCTTTAAGTTTAATCTAAAATCAATTTGACCGAGAAAAATTCCTTCATACACGAAGATTTGGAAATCCATGTACATCACTTTCAGTCTTGGGAGAATCATAATTTTAATGAATTCACTCCGTCGTAGTTGTCACTCCGTCGTAGGACGAAAATAGAGCCTTAAGTTTGAGTATCGAGATATATTAAAACCCGTAAGGTGGTATGTATGTGTGTATCTAACTGGAATTGATGACGTCATCAACTGATGACGAAAACTACGTACGTCACGGCTGTGTATCGTCGTGTGTCGGTGAAATTTTCCGGCAGGTATTCACTTTATTTATCTAAATACCAGACAAAGCTCTGCCGTGGGCGATCCTTGCCGCTCGGCTGCGAGCTACCGGGTTGTCCAGCTGTAATAACTGTGCCTACATTTGGATGCGACCGAAACCGACTTGGATGTATCTGGGTTGGACTCAAATGCAATTTCACATTCGTTGATGATTTCATGAGGAAATGACGTGCACAAGTAAAGTGTATGAAATAAATTATACAAGTTGTTTTTATTGTGTTATTGAATGAAATCCAAAAGGGAGAATTAAAGCAACACTCGCGACGTCTTACTAGTTTGAGTCACGAAAATCGATCCCACAAAAACTATAGGTTAGGTATTTCATTAAGTATGCTAAACATCAGCTTGTGTATAATCTAAATTATACATAAGGGATAGAAGGATCCAGGATGTTTTCTTTTTTCGCAAACCCTGTGAAATTACGTGCAAATATTTAGCGTAGCCTTTCATATTGGGTGGGACTAGGCTATGCAATACCTTTTAGGCCCAATGCATATTCAATAGGGGGGTCAGATATCGGATCGTGAATAAATTTATTAAGGAGCAGAGAGACTCGTTTCTATCATAAAAGTTGAATTTTGACAAAGCGAAGGGTGACTAGACCGTTGTGTGATAAGATGCGAACTGTGAACTGCGGTTCGGGTTAAATGTATGCAATAGAATACAAAATACAACACTTACTTATTTACCATGACATGTTTTTAAAGACGTGACTTGACTTGACTTGTTTAATTTGACTTGACCCGACATGCGCTGCAACGTGTCGTGCCCTGCTAACTTGTACTAACAGTGACGACGCTAAAGTTTTTCGTTCTAAGTGTCAACATTTAATTGGACTCGTGCAATAAATTGAATAAATTACAGACGCAAGGCGGCAAGGTAAATTATATTATGTGTTGGTTGTATATATCAGTAGGGTCAAAACTTTTAATTAGAAAAGGGTAAAATAATTTTAACGATGAACACGATGAAGGCTGTTCTAATTAATATACATATTTGTGTGATTTTCTTCGTTTGTCTCAAGACTAACAGTGCGATCGAATCTGTTCAAAATTAGTACTTGACGCCTAGTCCTATCTTCTGCTGATAGACAGTACCAAATCAGCCGAATGCAAGACGTCCGCATTTCGTGCTTTACTTCCGTTAATAGTTTAAAAAATAAATACTGGACCAGGATTTAACGATTTGACATAAGACTTTTGTCAGCCAATTTATAATGTAGTATCTAGATGAGATTTGTGGTTGCATTGTGAGACATGTATTTTTTTCATTATGTCAAGACAGGACAGCGTGGTGGTGAGCGTGCACATTCTACAATGTCAGTGGTACAGGATTCGATCCTCGGTCTCGGCAGTAATACATTGTGAGTTTTCCTCCTTCAGAGTTTCCTCACTACAGTAATACCCGTGCTTTCGTTCCGCCCGGTCCAAATGGGTAGTACCCATCCCCGCCCCTTCAAAGTAGCGTAAGGACCTAAGAAAGAAGCTACGAAAGGACGAAATATTTTGTCTTCAATTTGACATTTTTTGCCTTTGTAACGAAACTATTTTGACCGTCAACTACGGTTGCACTAAATCATTTTTTTCGGCTCAACGAGTACAGTATACGAATATAGTAAAAATGTATTTTCATTAGCAGAAATGTATAGAAATTATTCATAGATTAAGTTCCTTTGTTTCAAACATTGCAGCCGCATAAACATAAAAAGTATGTGCATATTTATGGTAACTTTCATTGGCATTAGACATTTTGTAAAAAGCTTGAATGCTCCGCTTCAAAATCTAAGGCATGACCGCCTCGAGATATCCACGCGTCAAAGGTAAAACTCCGGTCGTAATTGTACACAGAAATGTTTCTCGTGACGGAAATAAATCGTTGACAATCAATGGCTTAGTCCAGTGAAAACGCAGGTGAAGTCATAAATGTAAAACACAGACCCGATGACGTCCTACGTGAACCTTTGGAAGTTTACACGACAGACGACAACAAACAGCACTTGGCGCAAGCAAACTTCGACATTCAGTGACTGTTGACGGTCACCAGAGGCGACTTTTCTTAGTGTGACCTTTAATCTGGTCATCTGTTCGAACTCATCAAAAGTTGTACCAAATCTAACGACTCAAAACGGAAGCACTTCAATGGGGTATCGTACTTAGACCCGCCATACAATTTTTCGCGTCAGTTACCCTGACATGAGGAATCTTCAAACTCGTCGGCACAAATGAAGTACTTTTTTCGGCCCATCTCTGAAAATTTGGTCAAAAATGTTTCCGAGGTAAACGCATGCCGAATTTTTCATTTTTCATTTCGAGTCAATCCTGAGGGCTCATGGGAGATGGGCCAAAAGAAGGGTTTTTCCGACAGATGAATTTGAAGTTTTCTTGCCAAAGGGGATCCCAACTGGTGTGAAATTGTGAAAAATTGTCTGGCGGTTCTTCTAGCTCCGATATCCTGTTGAAGTGATTTGTGATTCCGTTATCACAGATTCACATAAAGAGTCAACAAACAGTCATTAATTCAGAAATTCTTAATAATTTGCAGTTTGAAGTTAGAATGCGAGAAGTTGGCTTCAGAAAAAATCGAAATCCAAAGGCACTACGTCATGGTAAGTATGACGTCATCAATGTTTCTAGCGTCATTGTGAACAAATGCATTGGAGGTTGATCATGGAATGGTTGCGCCATGTCCGGTTTGGCTCAAATTACTATATGTTGTGCACCATTTACCTCTAACAGCTTTTGTTGGCAGAAATTAGGACACACCTTCTACCCCGCTACGGGTTATGCAAGAAGATTTCACGCATAGTTGATTGCGGTATTTGCGGTATAAGGAGCCGTTACTCATCCTGCGAGCCTATTTTGTATTTTTTTCATTTTTTAAAAATAGTTAAGGTTGTCGGAGTAATGGAAGGATTTTGAATTTAAATTACACGGGAGGAATGGCAAAATCAAATGGGAATTTAACATTGGCTGGAAACTGCCAAGTCTTATGAAAATTCGTAATGCTTTCCAGCCAGAGTGAAGAAACTCGTTTATTTTCGGAATCGACAAGTCATGGCCCCTGCATCCTGCTGGTACCGCAATCAACTACACTATACGTGAAATCTTCTTGGGGTTATCTAAGGTCACAATAAGTTTCTTTGATAAGCCGGGTCAAATGTGGTGTCATTCGACAAGTTCATGTCGAGTCTGAGTGTCAAGTTTCTTCTCTCTGTGTCTCTCTGTGACATCCTGTACGCTGGATTTTGACTTACCTTTACAGTCATTTTTTTTTCTGCTATTTTGTTAGGATTTAATTTAGAGAACGTGTATTAATACTTTCCGAGGTACTCCCTCAGTACTCGAGCTCGCTTACGAGCTTAATGATTCCACTTAAAAGTCCATCCATAATTTACCTTAATTATCAAAGTAAACGTTAATTTGCGAAGCTTATACAATTAATTTTTGATTAAACATTTAAACTTTAATTTCACAAAAAGGACAGTACTGGTAAAATTTTGTTTGAACACTGACTTCAAATTTTCCTCTATCCTTTTCCTTCGTCTTTCTGAAATTGAGTTTATACTCCATGGCACAGAATCCGGAGAAAGGAAAATACATGAAAATTAAAAGTTTAAATCCAGGGTTAGGACTTCAGAAAAATTAAAAAAATGTCTCCAATCAAAACTTTGTGACCTCTTGAAACAGCAAGGCCATCACAACAAGTAGAAACTTGACTAAGTCTTTGGCCTCGTCCATTGAACGAGCCCTCAATAAAGCCGAATGATCCCTGACCCGATGGACAGATATTTTATGACCTCTGACCTCCAGAGATCTAACGGACCGATGCCCCGAATTTTCGCAATACAAAAGCTTTTAGAGGAAACTTAGGGTAACATTTATAAGAATCAACCCAAATCAGAGCCGGGGCACTGTCTCCATGTTCAACTTCTGTCCTTTACGTCATCGTGTGTAATGGACACCGGAGACACTTACAAGATCAGTCCCTTCGAAATGTTGTATGTTGACCCATTGTCAGATGTTGATTTATCTATGAACAGTATAAGCTAACTGCTGTGTTTCAGAGATAGGGCAGGTAATCGGATATTAGTTTTCTAATTCCGATGTCTTCCCGATTCTCAAATTGATCGAATTCCAAAAATAATTCCTACTTTCCGATTCCGATTGAAACTATTTTAAACTCGAATTCGGATTGATATTCGTATTAATTTTTGAGTTTCACATTTCGCGGAGTAAAGTTTGGATATAGAGAGCTAAACTCCAAATTCCTAACTATGAAACTGTAAAAATGGTAATTAATACACCTTTCGACATCTCGGTAACTGGAAAACTGGAATCAGAATGGGAGAATGTGTTTCTAATTCTGAATATCCTAGGTTTCCAAATTTGAAATCAGATTCCGATTATTTGAAAATCAGAATTTCAATTATCCGATTCCGATTATTTAGAATTTTGATTCGGATTCAGATTCAAATTTCTGTGTACCTGTAAGTTTCGATTCTTCTCTGATTCCGATTCTGATTACCAGCACTTTGCGTGATGTGATCTGGTGGCACGTGTGCGACAATATTACTGGTTTCGTCCAAAATAACTAAGAGAGTTGACTTGTAGTGACCCCTGAAGGTCTTCACGGTTTACTCTCTGCGTTGATAGAAGTAAGCAAATATTGTTCATGCGGTCAACCTCAACCGTAATGCAAATATTCTAGTTATTCAGATAGCAACTCTCCAAAACTACAACATAATATAATATTCGTCTTAGGTCTTTTCGAAGTATGGACTCTGGTGTCTCTTGCAGCATTGAGAACTTTTTCGTCGCACCTTTTTCGCATTATTATATGTTATATGATGACTATTATACCCCTCTTCCTATCCTCACTACATCAGTCGTTTCCGTCTTCCTGTCCTTGACTAGACATTCCGTTTGCACTGAATTAAATTAAATCTTTGTCTGTTGTATTTACTTAAGAACCATGTACCAGTATTTAAGCCTCACATTAATTAAAAAAGTTACTACACTGTTAAGCATTTCACTTGTCTATTTTATTCGCTGTTTTGTATTCTATTTATTGTGCAACTTATGTTTTAGATGATAGAATCAGTATAATGACATAAGACAACAATAATCTAGCTTGACAGACTCAGCCACCAGAACGAATTTTTTCGTTCTACATGAACGGAAAAAGGGAGGAATTTTTTTTAATCGCTGTTGGTTGGTGTGCTTCAGTTTGCAAACGAGTAGAATTGGCCTCTTTGGTACTGTGTGTACAAAATAGATGACTGAGTTTCCTTTCTTCAAATTAATCATAGGGCCTCACACTAAATGGATAATGGATCCAAGATTAAGCATGCTTTGAGTGATGTGATGGATTACCTGCCATCCTTGGGTAATCCTTAAAAAGGAAGAGAGAGGAAGACCATCTTAAAACTTGAAGTTTTGCCTGCGTTAAAACGGTGGGGAGGGGGGGGGACGCCCAAGAATTGATTCTCGGGATAAAATAGTTTCGGAGTAGGGCTTTGTAGGAGAGCTAAATCTAATTACAATAACTTCGCACTCGAGTCTTGGGTGTTTACTCTTTGTGAGCTTTAAAATATGCATGAATGTTTCGACAGTCGTTACGAATTATTACGTACGATTATATTCAATTCGGGTGTGCCGGTATTAATTTAGTTCAGCAGAAGAAAAAGAAAGTAGGGCTGAATATTTAGTCTGTTTTCTTTATGTGCACTTGAGTCGACACACGACTGCAGTTGAACTAAGATGGATGCATTACATACGTACAATTTCACAGAGTGAAAAGTGCGAGGGTTGAATGTTAGTTCATTTTAAGATTTATTGCTCGGAAGCCGAGCATAATGCATGTTCCATTTCATGACTTCTAGAACAGAAGGAAGGTAGAAAAGTTTTGGTACTGGTTCAATCGGGCTCACAACTTCTTAATTTCTCAACAAGTTCGTGGTTGTATAAATAATGAAAAGGGAGAATTGCCTATTACTATGAGCGCAAATGTTCGGGTATATGTACAGTTTTTCTTTGGATGTATGAATTTGTAGGAAGAATGGAGGAAGCTGTTAGACATGTAGGAGTTTTCTCCTTCATTACTCGACTAGGAATAATTTTGGTGCATTAGTCTTGAAGAAACTTTTAATAACTCATCCTGGTTAACGGGATTATTTCTCCAAGTCAAACTGGAAAGGTAATAAGTTTTTTTGGCAAGTTGATTGCTCTCTCGACTTCGGAATGCTCAAATCCGTTGTTGAGGTTTACTACACTTACAAGAAGAAAAGGCCTGTTACTTCTTTCTTACTACTGTATTTTCTTGGATGTAGTCCAAGAACATTACCAGTTTTCCTTTCAGTAGAGCTTTGGTTTACGAATGAAATAAGGTAGGTTGGTAGTCGTGCTACTAGGTGAGAAGTATACATGGCTATAAACTTAGACTTAACCTCCTCATTTATGGAGAGTATGCATGCAAGGAGTAAAAGTGGGGAGAAATGTGTGTGCGGCTTGACTACACTGCCTACTACTAGAGTCAGCCGGAAGGAAAAGTGGGATTGAGTTGAGTGGATGGTCGTGAGTGAGTGAGAGAATAAGAATTTGCGGGGAGGAGAGGAAAGGAATAAAAAAAAGAATGGGAATGTAGTTCAATTTATTACATGACGAGTTTTTTCTCTTCACAGGCTTTCTCTTTTGGTTTTGACTTTCTCTGCACTGCATGTGCATTTCTATGCTGAGGGAATGAAAGACGTAGACTAGACTTTCGCCAAATAATGCAATGTATGGTGGGTAGATGTTCTTTTCTTTTGGTATTGTAAGGTTGGCTGGCTGGCACAGGCAGGCGTGCGTTTGAGATGAAAATTGAAATAATGTATTGAATTTCTCTGCTCTTTTTTTTGCGACTTTGTTCTGCATGAGTTGTATACTGTGCTCTGACGGACGAAAGAACTGGGGGGAGAGAAGAACATCTCCATTCTATTTTTCACGAAGGACGACGAAGAAATATGTTCTTCTCGGTTCGTCGAACATCAACCATAGTACCAACCCGATGCAAAATCCAATGCTAAATGGTCTTTTTGTGTGTCTAGGTATTTTTATGTCACTTTGTACTTTGTTCCTTATACTCACATTGTGTTTCGCCTATATTATGACGGCTCTTCGTGGAAGGAAGTTACGTTTACAAGTTAAGCGAAGGAGGATGGAGATCCTTGACAAAGGGTGGTGTGAGCGTAACACAGCGGCTCTAAAAGATAAGTACCATAAAATGAGGCAAAGTGACGATTTTATCCTTTAAGGGAAAACCGTTCATACAACTTTGTGTTGCTGAATGGGAATGGTATACCTATGTATTTAGAGCACAGAATTCTTGTTCGAGTATAGGACCTACAACAATGAAATAGCTTAGAAATATAATTGCATGACGGCTTCAGCTTAAATAAGAAGGTCCTTTCATTGTTGACTGCAACATATATTTGTTGGCTCTTGGCTGCAAATTGTTCAGAGATTTATGTTCGTTCATGTTTGAGTGTGAGTAGTCGAAGGTGAAGCAAGTTTAAGCAGGTAAATTGTGTTTTAAGTGGTAGGATTGCCCTTATGTTATAACAAGCTGGAAGTCCAATTCATAAGTCTGAGGAAAAAGGAACGGTTGCTTAATTGACCTCTGTGTGACCCGGAAACAACAATAAAACTCAGATTTATAGATGTACTCGTTGTTACCATTGAATATACTTATGTCATATAGAGAGGAGCCAGAATGTTCTTGTTTGCAAACGTTGTAGCGTACTACAGGAGCTTTGTGGAAGTTATCTGCTTAACTATTTTTTATTTTTTACTTTCATTTATGTTTTAAAACATAAATGAAAAAAAAATGAAACTTGAACTAAATGTTCAAGTGATGGTGATTCATTAATCAAAGAACTTTCAACTCACTGAAGCAAATTTTGTAATGATTCATGCAAGTTTTAGTGAAAATTGTTATGAGAATGGGACTAATCGACACTTTTCCGTTGGCAAGTAAGTACCACGACGGTACTAATTATGTAACCATTTTAAGGATTTAGTACCAATTCGCATATTATGAGTCGAAATTCGCCATTTCCTAAGCCTGAATTTAGATGAAAACCATGTAATTGTAGAGTTCTCATTTCAAGCTCCCAAAGACTTTACTTTGAATGTAATTAATGAACCGGATTGAAGCCCACCCGGTGTGGGATAAAAATCAGAACATTTTGAAATTCTGACATAATGGGTGGTATAGAGTAAAGGGACTTACAAATTTTGTCTTCATCTTCTCCAGAAGAGTTGGGAGAAGACTCAGAGGACTCAACCGTAATCTCTTGTGTGAGATTATTAAAAAACCAACTGAGCATGAAGGAGAGAAAAGAGTGGGTTCGAGTTATATGTAGTAAGAGAAAGATGAGAGAAGTAAGGAGTAGAGGAGTAAAATGTGGATGTGGATACACTTTCGTGGGTGTTATATATAGACATAAAATTGAAAAGGAAGGAAGGTCTAGATTCTAGATTCTAGATTCTAGCACACATGCACATCCTACCAAATGCAATTTGAACGAAGATGTGATGTGATGTGATGGAAAAAAGAACTCTTGATTTTTTTCCTCATTTCTTTTGGGAGACGACGGATTCCATCCCAACCCTTTATCTCTGCCTTTCCTCATTTACACGCACGACTGTTTCTCGGCTTTACACTCATCACACTTTTCTGGATTTATCCATACTTTACTCCCTCACTCGACACTTTTACTCTGGTTGCTAGACTATTTGAACGAAACATGAATGAGCAGACAATTTCTTTCTTTTCCACCCTCTTTACTCTTTTTTCTATTGTTAAAGGGCAGCCGACCATGAAAATTAAGTAGGTAGAGTATGTCACTTTTCAATAAGAAAGATTTGATTCATTCTGTGGAATTAGGTCCGATGGGGTGTCTACGATAGGACGGCGAAGAGTTTATCTCGATAAGGCGGCGGGAATATGGTAATAACTTCCAGCGATCGCCGCAAATTTATAATTACCGCATTAATTCTTGTCTTCCAATTGGGTGTTGATTGGTTGACCTGTAACATGCGAACTGAGAATAAACTGCCAGCAGCGGAGATACAAAAGGCGACCAGACAGATAAAAGAGAGAGAGAGGGTAAAAGACAGCCACTGACTGTAGGAAGGTATAGTGAAGTGAGTTGAAGGTAGGCCACCGATGACTCGAAAGATGTAGTGAATTGTAGGCAAATAGACCGTCGAGAGGGTTAAGTGAATTGTAGGCAAAAGCCAACCACTGACCGTCGAAGGTGTAGTAAATTATGGGCAAAAGACAACCGCTTGACTTAAATACTTATAATGGCAAAAAATTAAATAATTTCTTAATTGCTAAAAAATGTTCACTATTTGAATAGGAATGGTGACCTTATGTGACGTAATTTTTTCGCAGGTTCGCTCTTTAATTTTTATTGCATATTTTTAAAGTATTTGTAATTTGAAAAAATTACAAAATTTCTTAATCCCTAAAAAATTTTTACGTAGGAATATTGGCATTCCAAACAGGATCCTTCTTTGACGGAATTTTATAAAATCCAATGGAAATCAATTTTGTTATTTGAACTTTTTGGTATACGGAACTCTATGACATGACATTGTAATTCAAAATGCTCTGACTCTGATCGTGAGTTCCGTTCCGATAAAATATCTTCCGAGATCTATCCCTGGTGCCAACATCATTTATACGTCTACTTTTAATAATGTTGATAGTTAGTTAATAACGTTCTTTCCGAAATCACATTACAACGCAAAGACTGAACGAACGTTTAAGCCTGAACTCATTAGCTGAATTTCAACTCCTGAATTCAGAATCCCAAAGGAATTTTTCCACCAACTACTTGTAACGTTGTTTTTATTCGATGTGAGGTGAACTTGTACGTATATTTTTCCTGTACATATTACATGCAAAACACAAGTTAGTTGGAAATAGTCCTAACATGATTCTGTTGTTTAAACACATACTGTATGGTTAAATACAATTAGCCGTGCATGCGTGACAAGCCAGGTATACTCTGGATTTTTTTTAAATGAAAACATTTCTCAAGGAATTTGCAAGTCGTCTTGTCTGCTACATTTCCAAACAACTTAGATAATACATTAACACTAAAGTCACGACATGACGCGACGAGATGAGGATAGGATTGGTTTGGTAATTTTGTGAAGGCAAGACTCAAAGATTAAGAGACTATTTAGACACATGTGAGTAAGTCTACGTTTACATGTACATATCCGGTTTCTAAGAAGAAACAATGATGGCAAACACAAATGGGCTTTCCTTAAATTTTTTGTTGTAGTAATAAAGTACGTACTGAGGGATTGAATTGAGTGAGCGAGAAATGAAAGAGATGTTTTTTATCACATCTTCCTTTATCTTTTATCCTGTTTTCCTGTTGCTCTTCGTTGCTTACTCACTTCAGCTTCAGTTTTTCTTTGTCCGCTTACGCCCACTATACATACTGGAGTTCATGTTAACGGCATTTGCAGAATTATGCAATTCATACATTGATCGGATAATACGTAGAATTCACATTACTTTTGAGCATTATCACTCGAAACTAAATTTAGCTAATTTATTTCATTCAAGTCAACGTACTTGGTAGGTGGTGAACTAGAAGTTTGTGAATGTTTTCAGAAATATTTTGTCATCTCAAATGGGTTTATAATAATTCACAGGAGCTCTTTCTATTTTCGGAATGTTATATTAATAGTAGTTGACAGGTATTTCGTTCTTACCCATAATTGCTACGTTTTAATAGAATAATAATATTTTGTTTGTTTGTCAGTAACATATAATAAACATGTATCCGTTTGGTCCGGTCCACTTGGTGGAGCTTAGCGAACCGGCACTAAACTAAAGGGGTAGCAAAGGATAGGTACAAAAAAAAACATCAACAACTAACTGAAGAGCTTTTATGTCGTAACTGAACTGACGGATGAAAGTGAGGCTTCTGAGATTAGAGCTGCAGCTTATGAGCTGAGCTCAACCTCATCAAGGGTGGTCGTCTTCTGTCTTGATTCAATTGAGGGGATATTTTTTTCGACTGACACTTAATGTGTATAGTCTTATGTAAGTTCGTGCTGTGCAGGTTCGTTCGTACGTAATTGTGATTGTATGGTAGAAGAATATAAAAGAAATCAACGATGATATAGTCAGTCTGAGAGGGAAACCATGTCTTCGGTGTGTGTGAAATGAGTGAATAAAATTTTTATGTGATCATCATGACTTAACTCTTCAGTCGATGGTCAGGTGTTTTGTGGTGTTTTGTAAGGTACTAAGCAGCAGGATAGCCTTAGGATATTAAAATAAGAAGAGTCTTGTCGATGTCGGTGTATACTGATTAATAGACATTTCACGGCATTCGTTCGAACTTAAAACATCGTGTCATGCTCTAGGGGATCACCACACCTAGCAGCGACGACATCCACATTACATGAATATGTGTTCTTTGCAACGTTGTCTTGCAATTGATTTTTCAATTTGGATTACTCACGGTAGTTTTCTCAATCACGATATATTTTCGTAGCAAATAGCGCTAAGTAGTTTTCTCACCCTGATATTCGTCATACTTATTTCCTTTTCGGCAATGGACACCCTAAATTGCTGTTTGTCAGGATAAGACATGAATTAAATGATTGAATCACATTTCCACTTAATCAATTCCCCAAAACTTTGTGTATGATTAGGACTACATTTGAAACTCTTTTACTCTGTTTAACTTTGAACACGAGCCAACAAGAACAACTGGATTGTCTGAATGATTGTTACATCCTCACGATAATTACAAGGGAACACGGAATACGAAATTATATTGAAATGGCTTAACATAAAATGAGCAGCAAAGTGAATTATATAAAACGGTTGTTCCTTCGCGTTAATGAATCTGCAACGTAATCAACTGTTGCTTGAGATGGCCTCAAAGTCCCGGTTACTTTCTCTTGACGGATTATTCGTTGTCTCGATTGCATAACGAAAATAGTTTCTTTCATTTTTATTTGTTGCTGAAGCAATTCTTTATTCAGAAAATAGAGATTTCTCTCTAAGTGTCGGAGTCGATTTTCGATATCTTGATTATCAACATTTTTAACGGATTTATGGCTAATCGGTAAAGCGTATTCCATTTCCTTGAGTGTCTATTTATGTTTTTAGCCTAAAAGTCGAGTGCGAGAAGATGGTGCAGGAGAAGGCTGACATGCAAAGGCATTATGTGATGGTGAGTTTATTAGTATTAGTCACAAAATTCGAATATGCGAAACTAGCTTCTTTGCTTCAGTGATATCTAATTCCTCATCTTTCCTCGACAAAATGCATTCTTTTATTTTACATTTACTGAACAGTAACAACAGAAATTAGTACAAATTGAAATGTGTTAAATGGATTGAACGGATGCGAAAAATGAAATGGATTTTACGTATTCTACGTAGTGCTCTCTTTATTCCGGTTTCCTGCTAGAATAAAATTGCCACGGATCTGGTTTTGTCGGTTACGAGATTAAAGAACAGTTAAATGAACGTTTTATTTGTCATTAACTTCGTCACTCGATTAGAAGTTTTTCGTATTAACGATTATAATGCCTAATCACCTTATTTGAATTGCTTTAATTAGATCAGATGTGCGATAATTTTTCTACTTCATTATCTTAATTCACAATCTGGTTGGTGAACCCAATCCTCAAGTTTGTCTGTCTGCCATTTGTGTCTTCGAGGTATTTTACTTACTCTGACTTGTAATTTGAACATTCCAATCTTTCGTCGCGTAAGACACATTTAGTCATTTGTTTAGATCGTTATCATATCCTACTCACAAATAGAAAGAAAATTTCAGGCGTAAGTCGAGTAAAAAAGTACGAAATCTTGCCAAGTATTATTCTAGGTGGGCGTTTGCTTACTTTTCTGCCAAATTCCACTTTTTATATTGCGTGTGAGCAAACAACCCAACTTTGTTGGGATTTTAAGTCTGTCGGGATTCTTTTTTTATGTTAACGTAACGTTGTTGAATCCGTTTGGTCTGGTTGTGCTGCTGCATGGTAGACCACTCATTCCCAACTACAACTAGAGAGGAATGGAATGATAATGACGCTCTTGTTCACACATACGTAAGCCAAATTGTTTTTTATCTCCGCACACTCGTACACATGGTTCTCTCTCGCGTTTGTTGTAAAGCAGCGAAGAATAGCGACTGAAGAATAGACTACTGTTTCTCTTTCCTTCCTTTCCTTCCAGAATGGAAAATATAAACATGCGATGAAAGGAAGTTCCTGCGAATGCTTTATACTTTGCTTGCTTAACCGCCCGTGATTAATTTCATTTCTACAGGATTCTGTGGCAAGTATCATTAACCTTATCTTTAAATATTTATTACCTCGTTTATGACTTCTTTAGAGATACCCGGCAACCCTTAATTAAGGCAATTAATTAAACTGTGCTACTATAACTTAACTATAATTTCGTAGTGTCATAGTGTCAATCACTCATCGATAATGGAAATTTAATGTGTGCGAAACCCTTACTTAAAACATCAACTGATCAGAGTTTAATAAATAAGTAATAATAATAATAATAATAATAATAAACAGTCGCGACTGTGGGAAAGCCCGTGGAAAAAGTATTAAGGGAGTAGTTGAGAGGTTCTTTGGATTGGG
>JAQGCA010000722.1:0-23529 GCA_034698945.1 Protaphorura quadriocellata
AAGTAATTGTAATTGTAATTTTATTACTTTCGAACTTTTTGAAGTAATTATAATTGTGATTTAATTACTTTCCAAATTTTCGGAGTAATTGTAATTGTAATTTAGTTACTTTCACGACTTCGACAAGTAATTGTAATTTGTATTTAATTACATTTGCTAAGTAATTGACCCATGTCTGGCGCGTACTATCATTATATTTCGTACGTTACACCTTGGGAAAGGTTTGCGGTAGTATAGTGGTACAAGACGCCATTCCCATTTAACAGTGGCGAGGGCTCGGTACCTCGGGCATACATGGGGCGGTATTTGGTAGAAAATGGTTTTACCATTGAAAATTTTATGGTACGACTTGATCTAATTCGCTAGACCATATTGAGAGATAACTTATCCTATACGATAAATGTGTGTCTTTTCCATACAGACAATTGTCAATCAGTGGGTGTATTTTCTTATTTCTATTTGACAGGAAGAGTCAAAACGAATGGTTATCATCATGATCCAGCACCAGGCCATTTCAACCAATTCAATCTAAGCAGCTCTCAACTTTCAATCTATTAAGCTCGAGTCCAGTCTATAAATATCATGATATGAATTCTAGCATCAAGTGAACTTATGAAACTTTGCCAAATGAAGTAGAACAATGTAATTTTGAAAAGTGACTATATGTCCGTCGGCAATTCTATTCCTAGTCTGTTGCGAGTCGAAGTTAGAACTAACTTCCATTTCCATTACTTCATATTATGCCTTTGCCATTAACCATTTTCGACTCACTTCAAAAGACTTCTCCTCACACGTCAAAATGTCAACAACTTAATAAAATTGAGCATGACCCACTAGGAGTAGAATATCAAGGGAAACTTTTGCATTGATGCTTTGGGCTATGATTTAACTCAACACCTTATAGTGTTATGCTTTTATAATTTCCACAAAAGACTTTCTCCAGTTTCCAGAAAACATCCCTTGTGAGTGACACTGCACGCAATGTTAGCAGAGGGTTTAATTCCATGGATGATTTCACATGTATTCATTATCACACAGTTTCCGACCGAGGTCGTTTAAATTTCGAAACCAGCTCTAAATAAAGTGAGAAACTAGGTGACATGTTATGTCATGTTATGACATGTCAGATTTTCTCATTTTCAAGAGATAACTCTAAAAACCACTTCGCCATGATATTTTCAGCTTTTTTGGTTAAAATTTTTAATAATTTCAAATTTTGCATGTTGAAAATTAATATTCCATAGATACATGGATGCGAATCTGCCTGAGACCAAAAGACTACATAATTATCTTCGATTCTCATCCAAATCCAATTCAATGCACGCACATTCACTTAAATACAGACATGATGCCTGAGCAGGAAATACATGAATGCAATGGATGTATTTTTTTGGTCATATGTATGTCTGTATCTGGTTGTTTCCATGTTCTGACAAAACAATTTTTTAATTCTTTAACTCTCCCGTTATTTCCCGTTCTTTGAGCCATAACTAAGAGAAAAAGAGACAAGCCCACACTGGGTATGCATCCACATTGACATGACAATTCACAAGTTGGAACGGAGTATCAAAAACATGAAGATGAGCTGAGAGTTGGATAGAATGTATGCATGTATTATTTTAAACTTAACTTGGAGATGATGCCAGGAAGAGAGAAAACAGGGATTGGAAACGTAAATGTTAAACGGGATGATGGCATAAGGGAAGCTCATGAAGAGAACAGGAATGGAATGAAATGAAAATCCTCATCCTACTCAAGTTTATTCACTTCTTGTACAAAGCAAACACCAAGTGACGACACACATAACCACACACGTGTTGCCAATAAACCCCACCTACCATTTCACTACCACTACTATGTCTCATTCGTAACACTTTTTTTTTCACTCAAATCGAGTTCAAAAAATCCTTTCAAGAGTTCACCATATCATATCTTCCATATTCCATCCCATGCCCAAGCTTTAATCATAAATCGTCAAATTCTCTATCGCATAATATATTGGGAGAAATATCTTTTTAGAAGTACATTTTTGCACAAAAATTATTCCGGAAGTCCAGCCGAGCCATGAACTCTATATATCGAACTGGCAAAATGCAGTAAACTCTGAGAAATGTTCGTTAGAGACAGTATCGATAAGTCGACAGCATTGTATGTTCAAAGTTCGTCTTTTAAAATTATAATTATTACAACATTACTCGGTACGGCTTGGGTGAGTCAGGTTTAGAGGTCACTGACCTCCACCCATTTCTAAAGTAAACTATCGGATCAGACTCTAGAGTCTGGAATGTTTAAAAACAGTTTTGAATTCCTAAACGGTACTCGTTCTCCAAAAGAACTGATCACTTTGAGAAGAGTGCGGGCCGACTCATTATGTCAAATAAAGATTTCGAAGAGTCTCACACGAAACCATAAAAATTATTGCCGTCGGCCACAAATGAAATTGGGATTGTATTGCACTGTAATGCAATTGCAAAGTGCAACGCCTTCAATACAGTTCTCCATCCTCGTATAAATCATGTACGAGCAATCTCAGAAATTGCGATGACGAGACGAACTTCACTTGAACGTTATTCAACATTACAAGAAATTGTTCGGTTTTCTCGGGAAAAAACTCAACTTGAATGCAATGGTCAATGCGTCATGGGACTACCTTTTCATATCACAACAATACAACAAAACTGCCTTTCCTTCCGTTCCAGGTGTTTCTATCTATTATTTCAAGGGATTTCCCACTTCCAACATAATATTAAAATGTTAAACAACACAATACTGTGAAAATGCTACTATTAAATTCATTAAAACTACCAGTACGAGGTACAGGCAGCACTTGCTTACTTCTCGAAGTTAGGGTTCAATCCCTAGATAGTTTTTTCTCTGAAGTTTCTACCTAATACGATGGGCCAAAAGGACAGGGGACTGAGTCTTCAGGAAAAATACACTGGTGTTTGACCGACCTTACACGCCCCATGATATTAATGACAATATTATTTTTAAATTCAATAAGAAATGACAAAATTCGAAAAGCCCGAATGCACCTGCCAGAACAATAACCTTTTGACCCCACCTAAACGTTCAAACATGAACCCATTGTAACCTAGCCGTACAACAATGACTTACTTCAACATATAATATTTTATTCGTATTGAATCATAAAATAAACTTTAGAATCCCTTTCCTTCAACCCTTTCCATACCCTTTTCAAATGTTTCAAATCCTATACTAGCTTCTGAACCACATGTGTGAAAATTACATTTTTTTTAAATCTAAGATGATAGCTGCTGAAAACCCTTTTGGTTAGAAAAAAAAGGATGATACTTCCACTCTATGTTATCCAATCTTGATGAGTCAGTGTACTCTATCTTATCCTACCCGTTCATGTGTTAGTGTAGAAAATCGGATTCAAGGCTTGGCTTTGCTTGAAAAAAAATGAAGTAAAAGTAACTTTGTTCAAGAAGAAAAAGAAGTAAGAAAGACGAACAGAGAACGTGAGACTCCTCAAGGGTACACATACATATTGGTTAGGGCAATGGCCCACATTATGACCACCATGTACTGATGTACCTTACAATGTTAGAAGACTTCATGCCACAAGTACACGTTACCAAAAACTAGTACTCAATACCCAAGTCAAGTCAAGTAATGATGGGAAAGTCGTAGATGTAACATAACAATGTAAGTCTTCCTATGTACAACACTTCCTTCCTTTCAACATTTTAACCCAGCTCAAATCATCAAATCTTTTAAAACTGGTAAACTGAGACATTGTGTTTCAAAAAATGTGTGAATCCATATCTTTATACTGTGAACTCTCATTAATTGACATTCACCATTTAGGTCCTGTCAAACTTCCTTAGTATACCGTTGCGTTACATCTGGCCTAGGGAAGGTACCCCAAGTACTGATAGTAAGAAATACTTCCAACGGAGAAAACACCTTGTCTGACAGAGGGATTCATATCCTGGCTATCGCGACGAAACAAAATAAATTTTGTCTAGTCCACTATGCTAGAATTCTAACAGGAAAGAAAACAGTAGGAGGGAGAAGATTGAATGGATTTTGTGACACACTGTATTTTCCTCTTGATGCACTTTTCCATGTGTCTATCCCAATTCCCATGTCACATACATTGTCGTCTGACATCGTTGTTGTCACATTCTGGTACGCACTTCTTCCTGTCCTATCACCCTTCCTTCGTTCATCCTTATCCTTACATTACACAGTTCCACCCTTCGTTCTATCCAAAAATCCAGGGAAAAGAGTCAAAAGTCTTCATAATCCATGCAGTCAGTCACTCAACCCGATGGGAATGGGAATGGGAATTCAGGGGAGCTTTTCTATTCCTATGTTACGGACCATGTGTATTTTCATGACAAATTCACTCCTAGCAGAAACATAAGTTTTCTAATTTCCCAAATTAGCTTGCAATTAGTACTCTCCGGTATTTTCAAATATGCTACGCGATGGTGATGGTAGTGGTAACTGATATCACGATGATTTCCATAGATCTTCAACATCCTGACCTTTTGAAAAAAGCACAAATACACAAGTAGCGTAGGCGTAGGTCAGATGGATTTTGTCCAGAAACTATGCTTGGACTGAAAGCATGTACATACATACATTTTCTACATTACACACAGTAGTTGATTCGCAATACATGATTGAGTGCAGAATGAGAAAAAAGAGTACCCAAAAATACTCTCTTAGCTTAATGTACTGAGGCACTACAAAGTTGGGTAAAATCATAAGCGATTAATTTTGAAGAAGAATTCATCACCATTCGTGGCTTTGGCTTTACTTTGCATGCAATACTTTGAGGGGACTAGAATTTGTTGGTTAGGAATGAAATGCGTTTCCATTCCTAGAGGTTAGTTACCTACGATTACGAATGAACCACGCTAGAGGTTATGGAAGAGGACGACGGCAACTATTAACTATTCAACACAATAACGCTAATACTACACAAAGCAAGAACTAACTAAAAACTATGAAGTCATTCTTACCACGGTTATGACGTCAACTCAGGTGTACTTTACATAAGGATTATATCATCAGCACCGCCATCGCGTATAAACTTGAAATAACCCGAGATTACCCTAACACATTATTACAACAGACAAATTACTTTGAGGTTACAATTACAACTAACTTCCAATTTACTTCCTCCTCATACATTAATTTTATTATCAGGATTTTATATATTTAGATACTAGATATGCAGATATGCAAACAAACAGATAATATGACACGTGCAATACCACACCATTAGTCGTTAATCATTAGTTAATAATAAATTAATCAAACCGTTTGTTCACACGTATTCCAAATATGTCATTTCTGAAAGTAAAACTCAGCAAGGAAGCAGAACTATGATTGGAACCCATACACCTGTCACAAAGGATTATAACCTGGGACTAAAAATGTCCACCCTGAGAGATGTTCCGTCTGTTCCTGGATTTAAGAATATGAATTAGCACAATAAACCTTCCGTTACACCTAGCCTTGCATTTCGTTGCCATTGATAACGCCATTGTTTGTGAATGACTCCCTCAGAAAGTGAAATACAGACCACCGATCTCGGTTATTGTGAGATCTGATAACGTTATTATGTTGTCACGAATTCTGAGAATTGAAACCTTGGAATTCATATTCGCATGAGCCTGCTGCTATGTCAAAATCATATGTTTAGGAGCGAAGTGTGTCAAACTGTCCATATTTGGACGTGAAAATAGATCAATTCGAAATAAAAATAAGAGAGCAAATTGTATGTTTCGGTTCGAAGGGTCATTATCATATCATATTACTTTCCCCGCTTTCTTCAAACTTTCACATGCAGTAGAAAGCAAAAGAAAACGAAATGTCTCTGGGAAAGTGTCATCCGATCCTCATTACATTGTAACGTATTACTATCAATGTCTTGTCATTTATCTAATATGTCGCAAACTATATCTATATAGTCTATATTTTTCTATTTCTTGCCTTTAGTAAAAATGAAATATTTCCGTATAATTGCTATGCAATGTTGTAATTCAATCAAATTTACAGCTAGTCAGTATGGTCAGACTAATCCTAGGTCTACACACGTATTGTATTAAAATATTTGTTTCTTCAAAGCTGAATGGAACGTTAGCCCTGGCCAGGGTCTCACGCATAACCTTCAATTGAACTCTTGGTTGGAACGACTACGCCCATGCCCACAAATAATTATACCTTTTAAATTAACTCCGTTACTTCTAAAAACATGAAAAAACTCCCACGAAATTTCCATTTTCTATCCTCTCAATTGATTAGTTCTGAGTTCTAGTATTGACTACCAGATTTACCCGCCTTAAGGATGATTATAAAAAATATTCTCATATAACTTTTCGTCGAACATTCCTCTCATTACAAAAAATTCCCAAATCCTATCATTCAAGAATTACCAATTACCATACCCGCCGTGCCAATGCCATTTCTATGTCTACAAATTCTTTCAACTCACGTCCAGCTCGAACGTTATCTAATAAAAATTGGTCATATGCACATAGTCAACAGCCAGACCCAAGTCAATTGATTATCCATGCCGGACCGAAACTCGAGGTGACTTGATATTTTAATGTCACTGCAGTTGCCGTCCCGTAGTATACAAAATACAAGTTCAATGAATTCTTGATAAATTCAATATGTTCAATGACAAACTTATACGAATGTATTTTTGCAAAGTTTCCAACAGTTTGTCTGGTTTAACTGCGACAATAACAACTTTATAAAGATTATAGGAGAAGGTATAATATTTCATAACAATCCCTTGCTAAAACCAAGTTTCATAGCATTAGCATGGCACATCATCTCATCATATGTCTCAATCACCATATTAAATGTACGCTTAATTGCTTTACAAGGAAAAAATATCGGATGTAAAATATCTATGTACCCCTTTATACATTCCGGATTAGTCAAGCAGTATTGTGGTTGTCCTACATTCAAGACACACCTAGTAATAAAAGCCCCTTGGCATTGAACGTGTGTGATGAGATAATACCACCAATACCTCATATCTTGTCGCACCAGAAAAGTAATGATAAGAAAACCCCCAGGTCGCATCAATTAGCGTAGTCTGCACAGCTTGAACGTACTTCACGTATCCCGTGTTGACTCTGGCCTTGTTTGTTAATGGAAATGTTCTAATACGACAGTCAGTTTGCTTACTTTAATAAAAAAACAAACAAACAAACGTGGACCAATATGACGATACAACACCACAAAGGATTGTCTCTTGTTGATTTTAGAATTAAAACCGCTACTTAAAATAATTACAAGACATTAAACAAATTGCATGACCTAACGCGAAAGAAGACTAAAGTCCATGACTCCATCATATTATTATTATTATTGTGTCAGTGCCAGTATTATTTGTGATTTATAAAGTGGGAGATAGGGTTTTATTATGTCTATTTTTTAATTTCATAAATTCATCCTATCATCAATCGTTCACATGTCCTAGCCCTGTACCAAGTCGTTATATTATATTCAAAGCATTCATTTCATTTCATCAAAGGTCTTCCCACATGTAGTACTTCTACTTCTGGACCGACAGCCCTAGTCAAGTCAATTACATCTTTTAGTACAGGGTGGCTTTTAACAATTTACTCACTCCCACATATCAGTTTCTGCAAAAAGATCTCAAATTGACAATTATTTCTTAAAATGCAGAGATAAACAAATTTCAAAAGTATATTTTGACAAAACAATGAAAAAGGTGAGACAAAGCGATACTTCCAGATCCTCAAAGACATACATTGGGAAATCTCCAACAGGAACTGAATATGAACCACCCTATAGATACTACTTTTGGTTCTTCTGTGAAATTTATATTTTCCGTATGGACTTGACTTGAACAACTCCGTCGAAGGACAAGGTCCGACACACAACCCAAGCCAAACGTTAAGACGAATGAAACTAAAGAAGGAAGGAGATAATATTCCAAGTACTGTGGAGTATGTGGTAATATAATAAGGTGACCTAATGTATGTTTAAAAACTATCCTTTTTTCTTGATAGCCCACCACCAGCAAGCAACTAGCACACAGACTCAGCATGAACAGTATGTGTTAACTGACACTACAGGTAACGCATGGTTGGTAGGGTTTTAAAAAATGAAAGTGAACTAAGACGAATCACAACAACATAACACGACGTGATATATTCTATTCCATGACCATTACCACTGCCATTCGTTCTGGGCAAACTAAAGTAAAGAGACAAAGGAAATATCTGTAGGAATATCTCCAGAAGCATCAACTCAAAGAAAAAAATAAATATAACACCTTGCACTATCATAAGACAACTCACAAGGGACTATACTCGGACGTTAAAACACATTTTCAGTGCCCCAACCTAAGTCCCATACAATTATTGGGTTCATTGCCAGAAATTTTTGAAATATTTTCAAAAATCTACCTCAACATGTCCAACAAATCGAATCCTCAAATATTTAGATCAATCTGCAATTTACACCAACCCAATGTCCCTTGTTAGACCTAATCCCTTTCATTGTTCTGAGACCTTATTAATCTTTCCCAGTCGCATCTCACATATTATGATCTAAAACATGTAGAAATTTCTTTGATTTTGAATCACTTTATTCTGTTCAAGGCACAGCTGATTCCTGAGATATACAAGGGATAGTCCCCTTGTTATTGTTGTCAAGCATTCCCCATGCACAGCTGATCTTGCCATTTAAAGGTTTGTTGACTGAATAAGACACAACTGTTCATTTTGTACAGAATAGTGATCAAACTTGGCCCTTTCCTCCTGCACAGCAACGGTGCGGAACTAAAATTCATACGCACAAAGTTGCCTTAATATTTCTCCAGAGCCCCCACTCCTTAGTAGAATAAAAGTACCTTCAAAATATTTTATGGGGGAGGGGAATTAGACAATAATAAAAACAGTCATAGTCGTGTGTACCGATCCCTGAAATTATCCCACCGCAACAAAGAAGTTTTCAGGTGATCCATCCAAAATGTTATAAAACTTGAAACATTTCATGCACATTTCCTCAGTTTTTGGACGAAACAAAACATAGGTAGTCAAACCACCCTCTCTTCATAAAACCCGTTTTCTAGCAATTCCCTAGAGTTACTTGTGTTATGTTTCGCTCAACAATGATAAGGTATCCCCGGTGTGGTGTGGTTGATGGTGGTTTTATAAACATCCGTCCGTCCACATTACAACTTCCAACTTCGACTTAACAAACGTTTCGGATCAGCAACCACTGCACTGTCCTAAAAAAGTGGACCCTTGTGTCTGTCTACCCTTATTCTATTTCTATTTTGTCGACATACTCGTAAAATATTCGAATTACAAATTAATAAATTGACATTCGGCCTTAATGGATGATCTGAGCACATTTCTAGAGAATTAGAAATACCACTATGCCCAATTTTGATCCATCCTTTTAACCAAACCGAACAAAACCAATTTGCCTGATAGTCTAAAGTGTGTGTGGGCTTAGTCAACCACACCATATCATCCCATCAATGCACAGGTGTAAATGTTAAGATATACAAAAAAAGAATAATTTTATTCCTTTATCCTCTTGATACGACGTACTTTCCATGCATATCTTGTTCAATACACTAGGTCCATTGTATGTCGTCGACTGTAGAACCTAAAACGATGTGTTGGAAGGATAACGATAACATAGTATCACTACTGTAGCAGTTTCGACTTTAGATATAATCATCGGGTTCAGGAAAAAGAAAAAGGAATCGTAAATAGGGTGTTGGAAAAATAAGTTCCTCTACGCAGTTAGGAAAGGGTTAGAGTCCAATCCTTTGAGATACTCCTTATATTTCCCCCCTACGATAGTCATAGCTAGTTTTTAGGGCACTCCGGTGTATGGAATTCATATTAGAGACGAGGATAGTGTGTGTCGAGGCCTAAAGGCAAACCAGGATCGATTCCCGACACGACGAAGAAAAAGGAGGAGACCGAATATACGAGAAAACTCATTCGGTACATTGACTGTGGGTCCAAAGGGGGGTATTATAGGGGGGTTACCTCGTGGGGTTCTCAGCTATGTCTTTTAAAACCTCTAGCACGTTGACGTAACAAGGTCGATCAGCTGTTTCATCCCAGGCCATCAGCTGTAAGTATGAACGTTCCTACAAAAGCCACATGGAGAGAGACAGACTAGCTCGAATAGAATCAAATGAAACCTAGGTATAGCTCAATAGCTCTCTACGCAGTTTTTACCCAAACTAAACCTAACCTAACCAGGGAGAATAGATAGAATAGGGAATATACATCTCCTTCCCTAGGCCATATCTACTATTATCCCTCTTCCTTTGCCTCGTGCTCACTTTCAGAAGATTCAGAGCTGGAAAAACTTGTGGTATGTCGTGCGTTCTCTGTCTCATTACATCATACCTACACCTACCTTACTTTTTTACCTTACCTTTTTTGGGGAGAATTATCGACATTCGAATCCTGTGTGATGGACTAGTAGTTTCATGAATATCAAAGTACGCAGTTACGCACAATGATATCGATATGTCATCTCTAGCAAGATTTGAACTAATCCCGGAATCTCAGCTTTGATTTCATTCCTTTCGAATATTTGTCCCTGTCAAGTTTCAAACGGACGAAGAATCAAAATCGTTCAGGAAACTGAAAGTTCTATGCATGTCCAGAATCCCTGCCTTCTAAAACATGTTAATTTCTGAAAATTTGAATTGGACGAATAACAAAAGTTGTCACTGCACTCAAGTCCGTACTCCCTGGTTTCTGATTTACATTGCATTTTTTTCTTCAACATGATATTTTTGAAGATTGGAACAAAAATCGTTCATTGCACTTAGCATTAGCTCAGGCTGAAGTTCTGAACTGTTTTATGCAACATGCTAATTTCTGAATAATTGTAATAACAGAAGGACAAAATCGTCCAAGGTAGAGAATATTTTTAAATTTTGTTGTTGTATTTGTTGCATAGTAATATTGAACGTGAAAAAGGACTAGAGTTCGCTTCGGTTTCTCACTTGACTGCGCAATAAGTTTGACGGAGGTCGGAAGATATAGACAAGTTCAAAGTACTTTCCTCGTCAACTCAGCTGGTTCGTTCAGATTTATTTGAGACCAAATAATAATCATAGACATTATACAGTGTACACTGTAGAATGTACACTGTACACTGTACACTGGAGTAACTGGAGAGGAAGGAAGGAAGGAATAGGGGGAGGAATCCAGGTCCAAACTCAGGCTATAATTCTAGTATTTCAGCAGCAAAACATTGTCAGCATTGTGAGAAAATACAAGAGTACAGTACCACGGATTATTAATTAGTATTACGATAGATTCCCAAGATACGAAAAGGCAGAACTAGCCAAAATGTTCGGTTTCACGTAGTTAAAATATTCATAGAAGTTAATAAGTTATACCGCAAGTCCATTGCAGCATGATGGTATGGTTGGCCCATTCTGTCTCGCTGTGCTGGGGTTTGATTCCTCGGACTTGCACTCCCGGTGGTTGCTTTAAAGAGGTTTTTTCCACTGGTTTTTCCTACTACTAGATGGTACCTACGTTGTACGTCTCTAGGCCAAATGGGAAGCAACCCAAAAATACGCGATGATGTTTGATTCGGCCTCAGCGGCTATGTCAATTGATGGGGTGTATTTTTTTTTTTAATAAGTTATACATTTAAAAGTCTCAGGAAAATGAAAAAGTGCCTAAAATTATGAAATGCTTTTATGTAGAATTTGTATGTGAATACCTCAGAAAAATATTATGAACAAAGGTTCCAATAAATGCTTGGAATTATGTAATTTCTGGTCGAAATGCATAAAAATTTAAAAAATGACCGTCAATCTTACTATTGGAATTATCCGCTGGCCAATCTTCGTTAGAAAACGGAGACTAAATAAAGTGTTGGTTTAGAAAAAAAAAATTACTTGCTATCTAAATGTCGAACTCGATAGATTGCCAAAAATCTGTTTGAACAAAGGACGTCTGAGTTGTCTCAAGTGAATGGGATTTGTATCTGGTTCGATTAAAGAAGGTGCTTGAATTTTTTCACCAAAAAATTGATGTGATAATTGAAATTTCACTTTAATCTCATTGTTTTCAAACATTTACTTATATACATTTATGTAGAATGTGCATTTCGTTGGTGTTGGTGTTGGTGCCTCGTGCCTTGGTTAAAGGCTGTAAAAATATTGCCCTTTGTCTCACTTTTTAAACAACAACATAAACAGAGTAATGCGTACTTTAAACTTGGATAACTGAAAACATGAATGACCTAGTCACCTCTTTGCCTTGCTATTGTTTAAAGTTTTTTTTTTTTTAAACAAGTCGTTAAAATGACTCAATTAGTTCAGGAATCGTAATAAAACTCGCTCGTGCAAAGTCTCAAATTTCACGGACGGTCTTGACAATAGATTATGCATGTTTATCATCAACAGCCACAGCTCAATGACATCGTACGTTAGTTTAAATGAAAGAGACAAAGGAAACCCCCAGAATTATGAAATGTGAGCCTATTTTTAAAAAAAAAAAAATTTAAAAATACTTACAATTTGATGACATCCGTGTCCATCCGTCTCTTTCCTGCACTGGGTGAGGACATTTTTAGTCTGCTGAGCTAACTCCTGATGTCCTCCTTATTTTATTCGTTAGCTCCACTCTTCCTCCACGACTAGGATCTTGGAATTCTCCGTTTGAACAAAATTTTAGTCCTTTATTGAGAAGAAATTTGAATTGAAATTTTAAACTTTTCAAAATTTATTTTTGAATATTAGTATTAGTCTTTGAATTAGTTCTTGTCGTTTCTCTCCTTTGATTTGAGAAACGACACTTTTGCCTTTCCAGCACACTCTGTCCAGAATTTCACTCAGTTTGTAACGTTTTTTGACGAGGAAGAAATTGGTTGTGGTATTTTTTGAAAAAACCTTTGAATATCATGGGAATCCTTGTAATTTGTTGAGATGATTTACTACATACGTCCAAACTGGCTGAAAGTTCAACTCGCACTGAATCTGGTTTGGACGAAGGCAAGTCAGCAGTAGTCTCCAACACCAATACCAATATGCGTGTTTTGACTGCACGAAAGGTCTGACGTCAGGAAGGGAAGCGCATGTCTACCTATGTTTATGTTGCAGACAAAACTGTAGAATTAATCAGTACTTTTGAATCACCCTGTATTTCATACACCCTGTAGTGTACAACAAAGGCTAGGGTAAGCGTTGCGTTGTGTTGCAGTTGTTATTGGCCCTCCTATTCGTTATTTAGAAATACTCTATGTAATACAGTTAATTATTTTCCACGGATTTTGTTATCAATTTAGGCGTACTTTACCAAAAATAATTTGGTGCCGAAAATATTTTAAAGCAAATAAAATGATGGTTGAAACAGGAAACACTTGTTTATGTCACCTTATTATATCGAGGCTTGAAGTCACTTACTATTTTTGTGAAAATTTTTATTCGCAAAGAAACGTTTTTGAACCTGGATTTGACGAACTCTGAAATTTAGAAAATAGTTGAGGGTTTAATGTTGGACGATATTCACAAGTTCTAAATCACAGACGACACGACGGACGGATTTTTGAATAAATGGTGACTTTTCTCTCGAGTTAGTTCCAGTCTTCCTGATTTATGGAATTAGTTGGCATTTTTCAAGCACAAACGTATAGTGTAGTATCATCCCAATTCTTCCACATCCTAAAGAATTCCAATTATTAATTCTGCATAGTAAACCTCACTATCGTTATTTTAGTCACCAAACTCTACCTTTACCTGTCTAGAATGCTTCATTGGAGATTCTAAATAAAATCTTTCGTGTAAACTGCAAAAGCCATTGTAAAGAAATCTGTAATACATAAATTTTACGGGTATAGCGAGTCAGTAATGAACTCGGTCAGCTGCGCCAGGAAAGAATAATGTAAACCATTAGTCTATCTCCCCACCCAAGAAAACCCTTTAATTTTTTTGAACTATATTCAGAAACTCAAAATCAAGACTAACCGAATATCATTATGGAAATGTACTGACTGACCCCCGCTTTTACGATTCCCTGATCCTTGAACATTCAAATTTTCTTCTCGACGTTTGGATTATTATCTTTTTTTGAACAATATTTCCCTTAATGTTCGAGATTGTGTTAATAGTTTTAGGGAACACAGATTATAAATACATCGACTTAACTTATGTTACTTATTTCTATTTTGGTACAGCCTAATTTGACATAACTGTGTGGGCTGTTTCAAAATTATAACCAGGACAGGCTACAAGGGGCACTGCAGTTGACTTGGACAGGAATACCAAATTAACGATGGAATATTAGAGTTTGAGCAACAATATTTTTAAATTGACATGATGATGAACTCATGTCAATTTGAAATTCTGGTTGCTGAATGGTGGTAGACTTGGTGAAGTAAAATGGACAAACCTAAGAATATATGTCACAGTAATGATTGCCTGAAAATATTGGCCATGTAAAAGGATTTTGAATTGACAACAGCACAGGAGACAAAAGTGCTTACGTAGTATGTGCGTACGTTGTCTTGACCTATGACTTGGATTGATTACGCCCAGGACTATTTCAGAATATGTTATTAGACGAGAAAATCACAATTTCATGTAGTCGGGGTGTTACTGGTGTGATTCCAAGAACTAATGACGAGTCAGACTATTGGCCTGGTGCAAAAAATTTGCAAGTTTAACTCCTGACTATTGGTAAATCTTCTTAGCTGTTATGTAAGTATACGGTATATTATTGCCTTGCAATACATATGTTGTTTACTTTTATAGCGCCACTGTAGACAGATCATCTAGGGTTTCGTTTTCTTTTCGTTTTCGTCTTAGTCATTTTATTTACAGAATAATTACAACCTAGTACGTTGGACAATTTTGGTCCCATCTGGTGTTTGTCAGTTGTGATTCAAAATCTCGGAATTAGACTCTTCAACATAAATTGTTCTCTTCAGTATAAATATTCTTCCAGGGAGTTTTTCTCATTAATGATAAAAAGATTAAAATGATGTGATGGATTTTTCAACGTCATTTTGACTTTTTGTAATATCGTTTGTTTCTCAGGAATAAACTGTCCTCTTTCCATTTTTCCCAGCATCTTCGGGGCCACATTTTCTCTAAAGAACTCATTACCGACGTACGAGGGGGGATTCATAAGTAATGGAAATGTATTTTTTACAACATCTTACCAGCACTCTTACTTCATATGAATTTATTGTATTACAATATAGTCTCATTGGAGTTTAATACACTTTTTCCACTTCGATTTCAAACTACGGATACCGGTTTAAAAAAATGATTCAGGTCGGTTCCGAATTTTTTTTTCCACCTCCCCGTTCACTTCATCATAATCGGAATACCACTTTCCCCTGAAGCGTTCAACTAAAGCTAAAAATTGGTAAAAATAGCCTGACGTATGGTCTTGACTATAGACAAGGCCCGATAGTTGTGATAATTTTGTTTTTTGCTGTGCAAATTCTACAACTTTTGCTTCATTAGCCGGATCGCCGGAATTTCGAGGCAAAAATCCGCATATCAACTTCCACATTTATTTCATTTGGAATGTGCAGACGAAATTGGCCAGAAATTTCCAACAATGTGCACCGTGCGATGTGTTTTCATGGGGGGGGGGGAGTCGATTAGGTGGACGCGATGAAAGTACTTGACAAATGGAACCTACAACAAGTGCGACAGATGTGGAGAAATGTTCCTTCTATGGTGGAGAAATGAATTCTATTTCCACATTAGAGACTCTTGTTTAGACTCGGGGTCAAAGTGCTGGACTCATTTCGTATTAGCTTTCATATTCTGTGACAAAATTGTTTGTTGTTCCGGTTGTATAACTTTAACAGAGCTCGAAATTCTCGACTATATTTGCCTTTTGCCCATCCGTAAGCGCCTCGGGACCCATATTGTACATATTTTGCTCACTCCAAGTTCTTTTGTATAATTCTTTTGCATACTATTTTTCGGTAAGACCGACTTAATGGTTAAATTTTGAACCTTAAATCGTTCCCCAATGTCAATTAGTTCTTTCACACAAGTACAATTTGTGTCGAAAGTCGGACATTTTGGGACACCTGGTGTATTTTCGTATTTCAAATTTTTTGACCAAATTTGAATAGATATCCGTAGACTTGTGACTTCGATAGAGTATTGCTTTTAAATGTTGTGACCAAATTTTTGTGAATTTTTGTTTGCAATTTTATATTAGAAAATAAATATTTGATAACAAAAAATCATAAAATTTTTGTGTTTTTCTTGATGAATCCCGAATCTCAACTTGAAAACTAATTTGCACAAAAACCTGATAACCGACAGTCACAAAAATTTCTGAGTATCCTTCTAACCGCTTATGTAGGAATTTTCTTGGAATTTTAGGAATTAAGGAAATCACTTTTTCCCATCTAATGTGAATCTCCCCTCGTAGCTCTCACACGGGCGGTGGTTGAATTCTTCATGACCATTTTGTATTTTTTTAAAATAAATATTCAGATTCACTTCATCACCTCGACGAGAGTTGGTTTTTAGTTCGTAAAACGGAAGAATTCCTAAAAATTTCATGTCCACTCACATCTACAGCCGACCTAAAGATACACCTCTTTTGTTGATAGGCTAGCTGAAAAATTAGTTTATTACTTTCTCGTATATGTATTTAGTTGCATACATACTCTGTATGTCTGAATGCAGGGGTTAACACTCTAATAAAAAAAAACAAAAAAAACAAACAAATAAATGTCATAACTTTTTGAAGATGAATTGTGGTTGAAAAACTAACTATAGAAAATAAATGACTTGATTAAAATTTGTAAATGAAGCCTCTCTCCATGAATTTATTACCTAAGGAATTTGAAGACTTGTATGTTTGAATGCTTTAGATTATCACACTAATGAAGAATCAAATCAAAATCAAATCAAGTCTGATTGTTAGTGTTGATTGGCTTCCGCCTAGCTGTTAAATTGTTTTCATTGCACGTGTGTCCCTGGTTTATTTAAACATGACGATGAATTTCTTCTGATTCGACTTTAATACTATTGGAATAATTTCGTAATTGTAATTGTCGTGAATGGTTTCTGCAAGAAAGTGACTTGTGTTCTGTAATTGTAATGATTCATTTATGCATAAACTCGACGCAATTTGTGCTTGGAAGGAATGATTTGATTTTGTGTATATTGTAATAATATATGTAGTTTCAATCGTTTTGCAATCGGCCTCATATTATTGTCTTGCTTATGGGATACAATAAAACCAAGCTATTCTACTTCTAACTCTAATTCTATATAAAACAAAATTGAAACTGGGGAAGGTGGTTGAATTAATAAAATTGAAACTTTTCTTGAAATTAGGATAATTATTTTGTTCTATGAACGGTTCGATCTTCACACCGTGAAAGAGCAAACGGTTTTTCTAATTCATAAAAAATGTAACACGGATTTTAATTCTGATATTAAAACTATTTCGTTGATTATAATGTTGCTCGGCGAAAGTAAACCTTTAATTGTTTCCCTCATGAGCCGGAGCCCGTTCTCTCAGGCCAATTGCATACTATAGAGCAATTCGTTTATTCAACTCTGTCCCTGTCAAACTTAAATCAATCAAAGATCATTCAGTCGTTGAAAAACGAATTGAGTCTTACTTGGTTAACTAATAAACACTTGACTGATTAAAATGCATTATTTGGTGTTGAATGTGAATTATTCGCCTATTGACTACTATAATGATGATGTCTTCTGCGGTTCTACCGTAACCGTAAGAAGTTTGATTTGTTATCATTCTAGTTGCCAAATATGGTCCTCTGGTTTACAATAGCTAACTGTGAAAACACTGATAAAATAAAAGAAGCCTGTATATATATGTATGAACCAATAAACCTTCGTAATGAATGTGCAAAGCAGCAGGACCCAAATCGGAGTTCCATTATCGGAAGAAGTTTCCGATAGAATACAGCTAAATGCAGAGAACTTATACCTACTGATAATGCCGTACCTCAAAATTTTGAACATTACTGTGCCGATTTCTACTTGAGCAGTTACGAATATATATAGACTAATTTTGTTGCGTATTTGTGTATTAGAAGCGTAATTATGTATTTGTGAATTACAAAAACTAATCTATTCTGAGAAAACTTATGTTCAGTGTGAAAACTTACTTTGGAAATGTCTAGACTCGAAAAGCCTACTTCGAAATACTGTACAATCATTGCATGTGTAAGGAGAACAGTTCTTTTAATTTTCACGAACATGCATCAGTAACCGCTACAGTATTGCAGCCAAAATTGAGTGAAATTCTGCAGTTAATACAATATTATGAGTTTGCCAAAAAGAATCGACAGAGAAAAAATAATTCGCCAAAATAGTTTTAGTCCTAAACTAATTTGCTAATGTAAATTCTTATTTGACCAGGTTGCACTCTTAATACAAATCTGTCTTTGCTTAACAAAAATTACTGAGTTTAACCTAAACAAATGGGTCTTTGGGTCCGAAAATGGTAAAAGTTGCTATGACCTTGACCTGAGTTGGTTCTGCTTATTGGTATGAGAGCTGAGTTCCTGAGTATTGAAGGAATGTACAGTAATATTTCAAATAATTACTACCTATTGATCCTGACTAGGAACAGGGTCCACAAATTTAATTCTAAACTCACCTCATTATACAGGGGGTTCCAGAGAGAGCGCAAAGTTTTATTATATCTTGGCGTAGTTATAAGAAATTATGTTCCGGTCAGCTCGGAATTCTAGATAAATTCTAAGAATCTATTTTATCAACGTAAACCACACAAAAATTTTATTAATTTAATCCGGAAATTAGTTTCATTTATGAGTCCCACTGTCCCCACGATTTTTATTTTTATGGTTTACGTTGATAAAATAAATTCTTAGAATTTATTTTCTAAGAATAAAGGTCATGGTCATAACATAATTTCTTCTAACTACGCCAAAATATAATAAAACGACTTTGCGCTTTTCCCTGGAACACCCTGTAATCTGTGTAGAAGCACATAACTTTACATGGGATTCGGGATTTTGTAAACGAAAAGAATTAATTTTTGTTTTACGAAATGGAAATCCGTGTTCTGGATTATGAAACATGCACATATGTATTTAGTCAATCAACGTTCAATTTGGACAATTTCCCAAAAGTCTCCGATGACTTTTAGAATAAGAGAAGGACACAGTTCAAAAGCACTAGAGGAACCGCAGTTTTTCATATTTATGTCGTCTTACAGATCAGTGGTGCATAACGAAGCGAGTTATAGCCGAATAAGGTGTAATTGGAAATTCCTTTCTTTTCAGGTAGGTCCAATATTTTCGGTGAAAATCTCTTTATTATCAGTATTCCCTTCAGCTTTCTTCGAAATTTCTCATTTCTGGGAAACGACAGATTATCAGCAATTTTCGGGAGTCGCCGTTCAGACACTTTAAATCTCTGGAAGCAAACAAATTTTACTTGATTAAAATGTGTAAATAATAATTTAGATTCCGTTAATCGTGGGAACAGTGTATCAAAAATGAGTATGATTTCTGATTAAAAAGCTGATATTTCAGAATAAATGCAAGCGTTTACAATGATTTAAGATAGTTAACCCAATTTACAATCATTCTTGGATCTTGTATTTGATAATTGCTCTCGCTCTTAAGATCAATCTGCCAACTCTCACTAATGTCCTGCAAATTAATTAGTAAGACTTCAAACTGCACTCCTGCACAGTTTATGAGATTAAGAATTTGTACAAAAGTACTTACCAAATTATTTAGTTTATGGGCTAACATGTCCATTATTAATTTTCAAAGCTTGAATTGCCAGATATAATGACGCTGAGAAAGTAATAAACGAGAATAATGTGACATCAAAGACGATGAGACTTCAGATAGTATGTCAAAAAGCAATTTGCAGAAACAACATGCAAAGATATGTCTTTATTAATTACCAATACAACCAACATTTCAAGCCTTATTACAGGATCTACGCTATACATTATGTTTGGCCTAAAGAACTTTTGCGAACGACTGGATTCCACTTTTAAACTCTCTTTACTCAATTGTCGGATACTAATTAATTTTTAAACAAGATGTGTGCAAATTGAAAAATCTAAAATTGCATTTAAATAAATATATAAATAGTCCACAGTCTGATTAATTGAAATACCCTGAACAAGGCCATGGCTATATTCACAGAGAATGGGCTGATGTTTCTGTTATGCGAGCTGTGGTACCGAAAGAAACACATTTGAACTAAAGAAGCACCTATGCTGGCGGAGGGATCACACCCTCACCTTTTAGTGAAGAAGCAAGACTTGCCGTAGCCTACCCTTGCGCTTAGGATAACAACATCTGATCAACTATTACTGAGTCCACTGCTTTGCAAAAATTGATAAACACTGTCAATCATCTTCACTTCTTCCCATCTATGTATTCCTTCAAAAATGTATCGAGAAAATTTAGATGTAGCAATTTGACAAGATTTACCCTTTCTAAATCCATGCAACGTAGCACACAAATCTTTCCCTACAAAATTGTGTAGTTTAGAAAATATTATTTTTTCAAATATTTTGCCAAATTGCCAATTGCAGATAAATTAGAGATTGGTCTGTAAGACCCTGACAAATTCTTTGACCCTTTCAGCTTATACAATGGTGTTACTACAGCAAGCCGTGGGAATTTGGCCAGGGAAATCGAGGTCGACTTGGTAAAACTTGTCAATTAACTACAGATTTATTGGCCTGTTTTCACACTCGGTGGAACATGCTAATTAGAACTGTTGTTCGCTGTTTTTCAAAATACCGACTGTTTTAATAACTTCACAATCTATTATATCAGGAACGGAGTAACTTGCACCCTCCTGGAGCACAACTTAGCAAAGAAAGCATTCGCCAGTTCAATATTTTCATTGTAATTTTACCGTGCACGTAGTACGGTTCGTGAAATAGTATCACCTGATATCCGAACAGGATCGGAGCATCCCTAGGTGGACATTAGGTGCAATAACTGTCATAAGCATTTTTAAAACATTGTCTGACTTTGGAGAATAGTCAAATATCACAATTTTTTTAGAAAAGCGGTTATAACTGTGCACTAACGATAGCCCTCCTCAGTAGAAGTTAAAAAATGTTTTTACAAGATGGTGGATTTGAGCTGAATTTTGTGTGTTCAGATTCCTCTCAGTGAGTAATACAATCCATCCAGTGAATTTCGAAATCTTGAATTTCACAATAGGTAATTTCAAGCGGAACATTCGACGTTGCGGGGATACTACTAATGTCTATTTGGCCGAATACCAATAGTGCCCGGGTAGTTCATGTTTCCAGTTCCCTGCAGTCAAATGCCTGTTGTACAAATTAGATAACGAGACTTTCGCCGCAGAATGAGAATTTCGGTCTTGTCACCAGCTGGATTGCATATGTTCGCTGACTAAAGGAAAGGTCATAACTTTTTGGTAGCCCACGGTCAACTGAACCTGGAGGTGCTAAGCACATTGCAGAGAATATCCTTCATTACACAACGAACTGTCGCACTTGAATTGGTCAATGTGGGCCAGTGTATTACCGCGACAGACTCATAAAAATGCCGTGGATAGATGTTAAAAATTAAACAAGTTATTTGCTGGACCTGAGAAGGCCATCTAATTCAAAAATTCGAAATTGGGATCTCTTTTTGAGCTCGAAATATCGCTCCACCGCGCACCGTTTCATTCATAGTTCATTGGATTTGAAAGGCGTGTAATTTTGAGCATAATTTTCAGGCTTAGGTTCGCCTATCACAAAAGCGAATAAACAATATCTCAAAAGGTAAATATTAGGTGGCATCGACGCGTATCATCTTAGAAAGTCTTTTGGACGTATTTTTTATTGAAAAACTACGCAGATTTCGTTACGCGTAGATTTTAACAAAAGAGCTCGTCGATACCACAACTCCATCGAAATAGCTCGTGAATGAATTGCTCATAAAATTCAAATTTCTTCCACTCTTTTTGGAACCAAAATACTCTGACCTGACCATACAAATTAACGTGGCTAGAATTTTTAATGCTGGAGAAACACGGAACACTGGATATACAGGTGTGTTTAGTTTGGAACTTTCAAATGAATAGTTCCAGGAAGCTGGTTAAACTGTACTAAATATGGCATTCGGTTTTTACATGCTGCGTAACAGCTGCCCTTCAAGTGGTGTCACGAGTTATATTTGTATTTTCGTAGGAGTGATTAATTGGACATTTGGTTTGTAAATGGAAAGCGAAGGAGTTTTGATGTTTTGCATTTTTCACCAGACAATTTCTTTGTGTTTTTCTGTCTAATGGCTGTTTTTAGGGAAATTACTTCATCGGTAAACGCTTCGATGAAGTCTAAAGTATTTATCATGAATTTTGTCCAGTTCAGGTATCATCGGCCCAGGCCCAATAGCCGAATTCAGTTCCATTTTATTTCTGGTGCTGCGACCCAATAAGATATATTGCTTCAAATTTTTAGCGAATATCATTGTATTTCAATAAAATCGTTGACGTTATTTGCGTTCAAGCTTGACTGCAATATAATGTACGAGGCGGGCTCTATGTGGTAAGAAATTTTTTTTTGGAAGTAAATAATTTTGTCTTCTACCACGTAAGTCCTGAGTAGGAAAGAAATCCATATTTCAAAATGTAAATGTTACCGCAAACCTTACATAAATTTATTACTAGAACTGTTTTATGAAAGTAGGGAGTGAGGTATATTTTTTTGTGAGCGAAATAATCATTGAATCGGCAATTAATTATTTTTCTCGCCGCTAGATTATTATATTATAAAAGACTACATGATCCTCCTGAGATATTTTAACCCTGCCATTACTGGGCCGTGTCATAGCTATGCACACTGCTTTTGTATCGAAAATTTTCTGAAAGAAACTTCCAAGCTATCTACTGGGCTTCCAGGTAATCCTCATCGAAGCATCTATCTATATAACGTACCAAGGGCCAAACCAGGCAACCTTAACCCATATTTTATACGAATTTTGTAAAAAAAAATTGACAGAAAATCCCTATGTTAAACGGAATATCCTACGCCAGTGCACAGGCATGCACACATAAGGCTAGTGCATAGGCATGAACACCCAGGGCATAGCCATGACCACGGAGGCTTGGGCCATATACATTACATTGTGCATAGCCATGCACTAGCTTGGGTCTTTGGCGTAATATTTATCGTCAGGGATGGCAGGGTTAAATGAACAGACAATTGGGTAGCATAAGCCGTTGTGTAAAGGTAAAATACCTATCGTCTGACGTCATTCTGCCACCATCGCGCATCTTAATAAGTGTAGTACTCTTGAAATAGTCAGATAGGAGCGCCTTTAAAATCTAAGCACTTTGAAGTATTCTATCACAGTTTTACATATGGCCCATAGGGAATTCCGATAAGTTCACAAGGAAACCGCTTAAGGACTCTCTGGTCAACAAACTAGCGGGGACATTTACACGTATTTTTTCGGGTTCACCATTTCCATTCGATTGACCCTCCCGCTTAACTGACCTTTCTGGAATTTGGTGGGCAGGTT
>JAQGCA010000723.1:0-23527 GCA_034698945.1 Protaphorura quadriocellata
ATGAAACATTTCCCCAAAATTACCTCCCCGACCATAATTACTAAACCCATTCATTCTATTGTTCTTGCTCACTTGGCCACAATCCTTGATTCCCGCGGTACACTTGGGGTGGATGATACTGCTACGTACTGCTTACCTGCCTTGTTTCACGATTTTGTTGTGTGTTGTGTCTACTATGACACGACTTCGACTCCTGCTGCCTAAAATTATACACGCCTGCCTGCCTACACTTGACGCTGAAAATAATAATGTTGCATATTTTCAACAAAATCATGCTTGAATTTCACTACACCACAACTCACGTCTTATTACAACCTACTACTACTACGAGCTCATTGTGCGTGTAGTATAGACAACTAATGGAACCACATGTACAGGGTAGACTAGACTAGACGTGTACAGACAGACACAATAGACCCAATGTTTCCAAGAAGTTTCTGTAATGAAGTGAAGTAAAGCATTAATTAAGGAGCAAACTTAGTAGAATGAGAGTAAATGTGAATAAAGGAAACCAGGCTTCAGAATCGCGAAGAAAACTTGTAAGGAAGTCGCTACGCATGGGAAGTATAATGTTTTCGATTCATTTAGTATAGCATTTACTTGTTATGTCTTGTAGCAGTAGTACGCAGTAATCGTGGTTGGTGATGACGGAAAATTTTAAGTCAGGAAGAGAAATTCGATAAAATTCAGTCCGGCGGTGTAGGCGCGCGGGTGTAGAAATACGGTACGGACGCGCGTAAAGTAACGTTATACGCTTATACGTATGATGAGTCCCAAGTGCTCCGTAGAATGTCATCGTTTTACTTTAATGTCTCTGCCTCAATACCATCAAAGTATACAATGGAGACCACAGCGTTAGATGATATGAAACTGTACATCACAACGTTCCACCCAACCGACCTACTTGATGAGCGTTTAAATGTCTTGTAGTGGAAAAATTGTTTTTAGACTGAAGAATTGTGCAAGGGATTAATTAAAAATAGATACTAGAAAGGGTTGAAGAAATTCCCAGATTTAATCACCATCAAGGTCGTTCAAATTGCTTCCTCGTACGACCACTATATAAATTAGAATTTAGGAACCCATTTCATAGAATTTGAACTTGTAGATCTTACAAGGGACGATTCTGGAATAAAAAATTCAGAAATTAGAATGTGACGTTTACGATTAGTCAATGTCGTCAAAAATATATGAAGATTCTGTTGATGTTCGGGGCATCGCATAAAAGGTTTCGTGGAGAGCAAAATCGACTTTCCCCAAACATTTCAAACAAAATTTTAAAAATTGATTTGAAATAGTGCAAAAAAGATAGCATCAGGAGATTTCTTGAAAATAATTATTTTGGGTGCGTTTCTGCAAAAATACCATTCAAAATTCCATTTTATCATGGCGATTTTTACCCCTCGAAGCCCTCGTCAGCGCAGCTACGTGCATCGGATTTTCAAACGAAATAGCACCTTGGATCCTTCATAAAATTTTTTGCGGAATGCGTATCTCACTTTTTGTCCGTCACCAAATTGGGCTGCCGATGGGGTGGCAAAGGTTACGTGCCACCCTGTACTGTAGCTAGCAGTATGTGGCAAAGTGACATTCAGGCTAAATGAGGTATAAAGATCTTATCTGACCGCGAAACTTTGTACTGAATTCGTGTCAATTAATGGGCTTTTAATTGGTAGAAATTAAAATGGTTTAAATAGTTAGAAAATTTTAAACCTCTTTAAGTCAATCGCCAGACTAGTTTATCTCCACACAGCGAAGTGACAGGGGTAACCTCTATCACTGCTACATCGGACTGACTATAAGTTTCTATGGGTTTCTACTCGAAAAGTGTGCAATGCACACATCACGTACGTATTGAATATTAAATTAATTTGAAATATTACAATTTATTCAGTGAAACCACTCTTCGTCCGACTCCGGCAGAAACACTTGGACCGAATCGTGGCTGGAAAAGAGTATCGTGTAACTTGTGAAACCGCTGGCTCAAAACCACCAGCCATTTTGAGATGGATCAAGGGCGGAAAAGAAATTGCTCTGGTTAGCACTCAGGTCAGTTTCTCCTCGTTTATTTCCTCCTATCAGCCGTCCAGACACACAACACAGCTATCTACAGCCATCCCGCGGATGAGGATAAATTGTTATTTTAACTTCCTCTGTCACTTTCACGCTAGCTCATCATGTTCTAGTCTCGAATATTTAAAATCCTTGCAGGGAAACACACAAATATGCAGTAAAGTGATATGAATACTTTCCAAAATTGCAAAAAAAAGAGTAGTAGCTGTCGTTGGAATTTACATACATAGACATAAATATGTAGGGCGCTTATCACTACCAGCCCCAAGTGGTTCGTCCTCTCATACCTCAGTAACCGTCAGGAGTGGACGGTTTGGCCCGATTTCTGTTCTTTTTCCTAGCCCAGGAGAATGTAGTAGTCGTGAAACTTTTAAATGATAACATATGATTTATGGAAAGAGGGAAATCTGATAAAATAGAAGAAGAAGTATGCGAGAGATGGGAGATGGTCTTTTGTCAGGAGACGGGAAAAGTGGAGAAAGTAAGGGAAAGCACGGGAGATGATGATATGATCTCGGTTAAAACTTATGCAGGAATGCAACATATATAAACGAAAAAGAGATTATATATATGATAGCTCGTCTCATCATTGCATTACATTACGTACATCACATCAGATTCCGCTTTCCTCAGCTGATCTAATACTACTCGTCCCAAGTACCAGTATCGGCGGTGCAATATGTTACACATGCAAGGTAGGTTAGGTATATATTTGGTGCGTTCGAGGGTAGTCCCAATAGTATTGCATTATTCTGCCACTGAGTCGCCAGAATCCTGTTAAGATGCTAAAGTCTTTTGTCGATGGTATTACAAAATTATTTTTCAATTAAACGACAGGATCATACTAAAATATTACTGAAACTTGAAACCTCCTTCGCCGCTGGTTCTCATGGAATGAGTACGTTCGATGTCAGGTTCTGTACCAAAGGAGGAGGCACAAAACCTTATGAAAAAATGTGCCCCGTAGGATTACCCTCGATTTTTCATGTTGTAACTTTTGCGGTTCTGAACAACTTTTGTGAAGGTCCTACCCTAAAAAGATTAACCGTTTGACCGCTACAAATACAGAGGTGGGCATGTGCTGTGTCCTATAGTGACTTTCACTTTCGCTTTCACTGTACGGAATAGGACATCCCTACATGTGTATTTTTAGCAACGGTTAGACTTTTTGGGGTAGAACCTTCTCAAAAGTTGTTCAGGATCCCAAGGGCTACAACAAATAAAATATCAAGTGAATTCAAACGGCGTACATCGTTCCATAAGGTTTTGAGCTCCCTCCTGACAGTTACCCGGTCGTCTGGGTCAGGTAAAGTGTAGCTGAATATTCGACCATGCGCTAATAACAAAATACTTAAGAAACGACCCTCGTATGAATACGAAGAAAAATGTGTGTAAAAAGAAAGGAATAAATCATAGTCACAGACGTAGTCCTTAGCTAAGAAGACTTTCACCGTGAAGTCTGAAAATGACGGTGGAATGGGAGTTTGAAGGAGGAAAGGAAAACAGAGAGAAAGCCATGGGAAGGTAAACGTACTTTTATTCAATAAAAGAGTTCCCAGTGAGTGAAGTGTCCACATGATTTTTTTTCTCTCCTTCTAAAGAGTGTGGGCCAACTTTCCCCTACCTTTACCAGTTTCCGTCTATTTAACAGGCAGGAGTTCATTGAGGTATTCTTTTTGGGTAGAGTTTAGTTTGAATAGTTTGTGTTTGGGAGTGGAACAAATTTACTTCCAAACTGTTGTACACACAAACACTAATTCGGCCTTTGGTTAGACAGGCGACCAGGAAGGAAGGACGGAAGGGATGGGTGGATTCTCTCTCTCAAATTTTTTTAGTCCGTGAGAATCGGAACAGGTCTTTTGTTCGTCAAAGTGTTAGTGTACAATCAAACTGGGAGCTCAAACACAAGGAACACACACACAAAGTAGTCGTCGACAGAAAGTTAATACGGCGGGATTTATGTACGTTTGTGGTCCCCGATTTGAATGATCAATGTTCAACAGACTATGCTTAAATGTAAAGTAGTATAGGCTCAATTTTAGGAACGCTGAAATTTTCCTAGTATCAATTTCACAAAGAGTTATGTTATGGGAAACACGACATGCGTGCCACCGACTTATATTTATATTGTCTCGTAAACAGTCCTATATTTAGCATTGATTATAACTCACTTATGCAGAAAAAGGGTTTGAACGGTTCTGCATTTATAATCACATGCATTTCACTTAATTTAGTCTCATTAAAATTCATGATTATCTCACAAGAATTATTCAGAAATAGGCTTCTAAAATACAGTATTCGCGTCGGCTTGGACTTTACTGTTGCTTACGCTAACCTCGGATACAACCAGTGCGTTGACTCTAGAAACGGTCGAGTCGGTTTGCCAAATGACCGGTCATTCTGCCCAAAGCCTAGGCTGTATACACACATAACACAGTTTCGTCAACGAATCTTTTTACGTTTTTAAATCGACATTTGACCGATCATTCTTTTTTTGATTGCAGGATATAGATGGTGGCAACGTAACAACGAGTACATTTGTATTTATTCCAACGCCAGAAGACAATGGGGCATCTATTATATGTCGAGCAGAAAATCCATTCCTCAACCGTACTCACGTCCTGGAAGAGATTTGGCATCTTAACGTAGTTTGTAAGTACTAGACAGTAATCCTACATTTTTATCACGGATGTCACGTGTAAATTTAAACGAAAAGCTGGATAATATCTAGTCACATCTGTATGGTTGAGAACATGTCTTCGTTGGCGTTGTCCGCATTTAGGAACAAGTACAAGAATTAAAATAATCAAATCAAGTGTGAAATTAAACTCCTCACGTGATCATCATCTTTTAGTACATATACGAAATTCTTTGTGGAGCATAATTGAGAGATTGGACGGTATTTTTTTTTAGCAAGCAGAAGCACGATTTCTTTTGATTTCTTTGGAGTGTCTGGTTACCTGGAAGTAGGAACTGAATTTGAGAAAATAAATTCATCAAAGTATATGAATTGGGAGGTTGTTGTAGTAGTAGGGCATAACTACTTGACATTGTTAGTAGCTGTAGCTGAGTGTTTACTATTTGAGAAGAAGAAAGTGAAAGAAGAAAAAAGAAATCCGGTAATGAGAAAAATGAGAGTTCGAGAGCACGAACGAACGAATTTATTCCAAACTACAATAGTAGTAGTGTTGTATAGCGTCGAGCGTAGTACAATGGAATTTCCAATTTATTTAGAAGTAGGTAAACCCCCCTTATTCAAGTACTAAAGTTACGAAGAAAGTGTAAGACGTTCGTATTTCACCAAACCAACAACCGAACCAAGTCAACACGGATTTGACGTTTACGTTAGGAAAGGGAAAACTTTTTTCTCTCAATTTGTTATTTTAGATTCTATTCGGTCATTAGGATTTGCTTGCTTACGTACGTTGGATGGCGAGTGCCCTTCCTAGAAAGAAAAAAAAAGTTTTTTAAGGAAATCAAGGAAACATGAGATGAGTCGTCGAGCGAGTCAGTCTGACTGAATCCGGGTGACTCCTGACTCCCGGGTAACGTAACTCGAGGTGTGTTTTAAAGAGTCAGATTCGGTCGAACAGTTTTTTGTTCTCATTCCTCTTCTTTTCTCTAGTTAACCTCTCCCCCTCTCTTTTCTCCAATTTGAAATTAGAATTACAATCACGTATTGATTCTTAGCCATCCAACCAAGAGAAAAGAATTTGTTCTTACTTAGTCCTTGGATCTTTTTTCCTGGCTTTCGAAACAAAATCTTATTTACAATGTTTTTTCCTGAAGAAAACAAGTCATCTAGTAGATTTCTAGGAGCTACTACGACTCGAGGACAACTAATGAAAGTTAAGAAGACACAGGTTGGAGAGAAATACTGTACTGTCGTGTTTCCCTCTGTTCCTGTAATTTTGTCCTGACTTAATTCTTGCGTGTATTTACTCTTGGGCGGTTGTTATTAGCCCTGACTCATCTTTGCGACGTGTTCGACGGAGCGTAGGGAATCCGACTGACTAAGCCTAAATCGTGCCTTGTGTTGTCTTACGAGTTGGTTAGGACTGATTTCACGGGTTTAAGACTTTCTCCTTTGTAACCACCACCGACTCAACCCACTCTTTGTGTGTATATGTTCTGACGAATATTTGTCTTTCACAGATCCACCTGAGGTCAAACTCTCCTTGGGAAGTACTTTAAATCCAATGGAAATCAAGGAAGGGACAGATGTATATTTTGAGTGTAAAATCCAAGCCAACCCCAAAATCTCTCGTCTTACTTGGATTTTCAATGTAAGTGCACAGTGTTTTAACGGATTTAGCCGTCACTTTCGTAATGTTGCTAGCTGGAAAGATTAATTGATTGTAACTGGCAATAACTGAACCCTTTACATTTAGAAAGAAAAACAAGTATAACTTATGTCCAGCCCACACTGTATCCGTCAGGGTTACTATTAATTAAAAATTAATGTGGTATATAGACACGCTACCGTAAAACTTCAAATGAAATGCAGGTTGAATATATGAAAGTCAAGAAAAGAAGAAACATATTATGTTTTAAACCCATTGTCTCTAACAGAACTAATAGAACCCGGGTCTCTAATTTTTTACGGATTTTTTGTGTTACCACTGTGAGACAAACAATGAGCATACTTGCATGTGTGAGTGCATTTGGAAGAACACGTATATAAAGAATCCAAATTCAAGAAAAGTCCGTGTACTTTCCAAACTTTCTCCATGAACCCTTATGGAGAAAGCGGCAGACCGATATTGCAAATAGAAACAGTAGAATGCATTATAATTTTAATGGTAATTCCTGCTATTGGTGGGGAAGCTTTGCCAATGCTTGATTAAAGAAACTAGAGAGAGGGTCGATAAATGGGGATATTAAAAGAAAAGCCTATTTGTTAAAAGATCTCAAATGCATTGAACAGATGGCAAACTGAAGTTCCTTTCTCTGCTCCAAATCCGTACTTTAAATACTGAAATTGCCCCAAAACACCCGTTACATCAATAATTGTTGAAATAAAGTCGCGGGTGTTTATTGAAATATGTACTACTGTATTGTGTGATATGATTGAGTCCTAAAATTAAGGTAAAAATTCGACATTTGTAATTTACCCACAGCTAAAGTTTATTTGGTGACAATGAAGTTGTATTGGTTTAACCCAGTACCAAAGTGGTTGCACAAATCGTGTCTCGATTTAAAGACAGTAAGTAAGAACACCTGCTTTTACATTATTGAGCTTCCACCAACATACAAAATCCAAAAGAAACAAATTGATTCGAGGTTCACGTTCGGGGCTGATAACGTTAGAAGTATAGAATTACAATTGATATTCAAAGCCAATATAATTCTACTACTTTGAATTTAACTTACGTGCTCACGTTCAGTGACTTGTGGATTAGCATCGAGTGAAAGTTTACATATTATAGTACATCTTAATATTTGCAGAGTGAGTGTGTACTAGTAAACTGACTGACAAACGGAGTTTCTGGTTCAGAATAGATTTTTCGGATTTGTGTAGTAAGTTAGGCCAGATCTAGATCATATTGCGCGTTGCCCCCCAGGGAAAATCTTTCTATTTTCTCTTCCTTGGTTCCACGAATCATACTCATACTTTCATACAACGCAGAGCAGCGACGAGATTGAGTTCATCCAAAACTTTTTTTCCTTCTAGCCATTGCCTTTCCATTCTTTTCTACGTATTACGTTCATTCCACGGCCTAACTTGGCGGAAATAATTACATTGCATCTTATTAAAACCTTCCATTCTCATCATTTTCTTTGTTCAGAAAATTGTAATCGACATAGAATTGGATGCTGAGTCCGAGCTTTTGTATTTGCTACTCGTTCTTTTCCCAATTTCTTTCTTTTCCGGTTGTGTATCAGGTAATAACAATGGTACCGCGTCTACATAATGAATGTTCATATCACTCGAGCTTTGCTTTCCTCACCTCCAAATGCACAGAAAGAAAAATTTCGGGTGTACCTCAAAAACCCAAGTGGATAACAGTGTATCGACGTCAGGCAGGTTCTTTTATTCAGGTCAGGAATTTCAGAATAAACTGTTGTCAATATTCGGACCTTATGCTGCCCAGAACGGTAAAATATTCTAGAAGAAATCGTTTTAAAAATGTGGTGACATCAACATAGGACACGTGATATGACTAACCGTTAAGGCTTTAGACTATTGTAAGTCGTAGGCCCGAATCGTGTTCCTTGTGTCTGTTTTGGCGGAACCATTGCCTTCCTTTCTCTGAAGTTACTGAAGAAACTTGCCCCTCGACTGGGGTTGAGACTGGAAGGAAAGTAAAGAAGTAAAATACCTTAACAGGCACTTAATTCTCACTTTATGGAAGCGTTAAAGGTGCTTAGCAAGAAAGATAATTTTTCCTTACCTTTCCGATCGTGTGACAAAGAGCTCTTTGGAGAGCGGTAAGGAAGGGGAAGAGAAACTCACAAAACTCACACAATCAGAACGGAAAATACGTACGTACTCCGAATGGGACCGCTCACTCTACAAGAAAACTTGTTTTGAGAGGAAAACTTTTCAAATAACTTTGCTTTCCATCTTTATAGAACCGTTAACTTTGGAACAAATTTCAAAAAGTATTGGATTACTCTTGGGCTTTCTCTTCGTTTCTTGGAAACGACTACCTATTTGGTTTGTCACGCGAATTATTGAACTAAATAATTTAATGTCGATTTATAACTCCCGTTGTGTAGGAACATTACTACGAATACGACGAGATATGTGATACGTTGTACAGCAAATGACTGGCTCATTGGCACCCGACAATTGAGTCAATGTTAAAGAAACGACCCTCTGAATTTTCGATAACTGTTGATGGTCCAAAGTATTCATTGACTATTATTTTCACATTAGAACTGCTCCTTAACGAACGGCCATGTTATACACTCTAAGGAGGAGGCAAAAGTTTTATGGAAATTTGTCTGCAATTGGAAATCGCTGGAATCTTTATATAATGTAACCATTGGCATCATGGACATCTTTTCTGGAAGTCCTACCCCCAAAAGTTTAACCGTTTGGCCGAGAAATACACTTGCGGACATGTAAGATGCCGTGTAGTGACTTTCACATTTGCTTTCACTCGATTTTACCTAAATGCCAATCCCGGTATTTCTAGCTGCCAAACGCTTAGACTTTTGGAGTAGAATCTTCACAAAAGTTGTTTAGGACGCCACTGGCTACAACATATAAAAATTCCACCGATTTCTAACGGCGCGCACTTCCCCAAAAGGTTCGTGCCGCCTCCTTTATAAAACGATATACAAATATGCCTATTAGAAATGATCTCCCTGAGCTTGCTATGTGGATATTTATCCCTGAAACTATGTTTTGGTAAAATTACTACACAAGTGTTCCACGAATGCAAGACAATCATTGAATGTACAATCGTCCTAACGCGGCTTCTAGCAGGCAAGGTAATTAGAAAATAAACCAATTCCAGCAAGGAGAAAGCTATACCACCATGTAATATTGGACTCAGATCTTCAATTTTTCTGAAGTCTTTTATATTTCAGAGCGAAAAGCGTTTACCCCAAAATGTTGATTCAGTCAACTCGTAACATTTGTATGAGTGAGAGAAGTTTGGGATAAGATAGGAGATGGGGAGAAAGTCATGGAATGGATGAATGAGTCACCATAAAGTAAAAGCAGAAATATATCCTATACTTCTGGCTTTCTCTCATTTTCTACGTGTACAGCATTATTAGTTTGGAAGAACCTGGTGTTGGAAGAAAGGTCGTCCATCCGATCCGTCTACTAAGAAAAATCCTCAGATAGAAAATGTTGTGGGTCTTAGGAGAAGGGCAAAGGCCCGTGGTCGTGGCACAGGAGTAGGAGTATAGGACGCGAGCGATGGCACCAAAAAGCTAAATGAGAACAGATGAGGTTTCCCTTTTGGCGTGTGAAGAGTGGAAAATCAAACAGAATTTTATATCAATCAAAAAGTGGTTCAAAAGAAGTGATAGACCGTGGATTCAGAATGACAATTAAGTGGCTCTTAACTTGGGAGGTCTGACTAAGTGCCAACGATTCCTGCTATGTGTCTATGGGCTTTTGGATCCTAAACTCAGTCAAAGGACGAAACGGAACCTTTGAGCTTTTGTCAATTCTCAATGTCCTCTTTTCCCCGTGGTTCCGGGAGAGTACCTACTATTAATTACATTATTCACACCTTAATTAAAGGCGACACTCACTACACCTCAGTACAGGTTTCACCTACCAATTAATTTTATTTAATCGAATTACTCCCAGCACATTTCCTCCAAGGTACTTTCACTTCCCATTTGTATATGTACTATGTATGGTACGTGCAAAAGAGGAAGAGACCATTCCATTTTCCTCTCTTAACTTCCTGCTTTTATCTTCAGTCTAAAAGCTGAAAAGTGTGTCAAGTCATGTCTTCTCATCTCATGTTCTCAGTTCTATTCTTGGAACTCGTTTAATTTACTTTTGGAAATGAAATGTAATTCATTCCTTTTAAATTTTATCCTAAGAAATTTCTCTCCTTTGAATTCTTTTCTACGAAGTATGCCTTATTACTAATCGCACACAGTGACTTTTTTTTAATATGTTACTGCACATAAAATTCACACAAATACTTAAACATAACAATGCTTGTGGTCGGGTTGCTTTTGATTTGACCTAGGGAAAGTACCCCTGATCGTACGGGAAAATAAAATATACCAATAAAATCCATTGTCATAGGATTCTGTCTGTCTGTCTCAACGTCCTTTATGTCACACTACCTCAGTTATTGCAGAGAAATAGAAATGGGCTTCCCTTCTCAGCCTCCACTTTAATTGTTTCGAGATTGTCCGGAGCATTAATGAGTTTTTTTAGCAATTTTTCCGCTCATCGCACGTAAAAAATTTCTTGCAATTATTTTTAGATATTTCTTGGACAACTTACGCATCAGATATGACATTGTACAAAATCTTCTTGAGATATTTATAATCGCCAAGTGTGAGGATTGAGTGCGTACTAGAAATTGGCTTCATTTACGAAGCGTGCGGCCGATGATTCCCGGCCACATTCCTAGACAGACATCTTCACAAAGTTAAATGACCCGACTTAGACTTCTTAGCTCAAGTGAGATATGAGTTAAAGGAGTTTAACAGCTTAAGCTGGCTGAAGACAACTCAAGAGAGTACGGAAGAAAGTAAGTTTGTCTTCTGTGGGTAGAAAGTGAAGGAGCTCATAATAAGCAAATCTTATATAATCAGACCTACAATCTCACGGCTTTCCCACCAAGTCCTGCAGTTTGTTCAGGAAGAACATAATTTTGTAGAAACTCTCATCCAACGATGTCATACCCTAGACCACTATTATCTCACTTTCGAATCTTCCAATGGAGTCAGAGTTACCAAGAAAAATAAAAACGTGTCATTCTGTTCATTTTGTTAATACTGTCTCGAGGATCGATTTCGTGCCAAATTAAGAACCACTGGGTTTAGTCTAAGGGGAAAATCTTCCATCGAAAGATTTTCAGGGCCAAAAAAGTCAGGCGCCGCATGTTAACAGTACAGAGATCTTTCCACTCGGCTTTTTCGACTTTTTGTAGCACTTATTTAATCTTTCAATCTTCTCACACTTCTAGGGTGAAGAGTTGAAACATAATGTTGGAGCTGGGATAATCATGAGCAACCAAAGTCTTGTTCTCCAAGGAATCAATCGGAAGGCTAATGCTGGGAATTTTACGTGCATTTGTACCAACTCTGAAGGCTCTACCCATAGCAACGCGGTTCATCTTAGTGTCATGTGTAAGTATTATTTTCTTCATACTATTCACAGGGTGGTTCATAACTATTTCGCCCCTTTCAATCACAGTCTACTATTGAAATTGCCGGAAAAGTTAGATTAACAATATGCAATGATGATTTCTTACCCAAAGTATCGACTTAGAACGACTGTCGTTGTATTTATTGAAAGCATGTTTTTAGAAGCATCTCCAATGTTTAATTCTCTCATTCAATTATATAAGAAGTGAACCCAGGCCGTGGAACTTCTATTTTGAAGGCATTTGTAGAGTACGGTAAGGAGACATGGCGCTTTAAATTTGCACGATTAATACTATGAGAATTCCAGATAAAATGCCTGTAAAATCCTTAAATCAATTTATTGTGAAAATCACAACATATGGATTAATTGGGTGGAGAATCTCTTTACTATGTTGCCAATATTGTTTTTCTGCTCGTTCGGCCTGACTTCGATCCGAACTTTTTGTAACTCTGCAACAACAACAACGTCACGTCGCGTCCGGGTCCCATCCCTCTATTTATTCCGTTCCAAACTTTTTTTTTCTTCTTCCCGTCCTCATTAATTTCTGCTAAGCTCTTTTATATCAATCCACTCTGGATTTGTTTGAGGAAAAAGGCAAGTCAAGTCAATGGGCGTGACCGTAGCCAAGAACATAAATCTTTGCCTATATCCGGAATTGATGTGTAGTTGATAATGTAGTGAGTGAACACTGAACAGCATGTCCGCCCAGGGCAAGGTACGCACGTTTTCGTGTGCATGTACATAAGTAAATTATAGGAAACAAGATACAAGGAAAGTCAGGAAAGTAGTAATCTAAGGGCTAAATTGGGCTAAGTCGTCTAAAATTTCATATTGCAGTGTGTGCTTTATTGCTTGTTTAGGATACAGGAAGGGAGAAGTTCTGAATAGTGTACAAAGTATGCACAAGCTCATACTCTCATGTCAATAAGAGTTTGATCCTTCACCGTTTTTCGCTACTCCATCCGACCCCTCCTCGTCAGTATATTATTTTAGTCAAAACAAACAAAGTTGGTGGCTTAGGAAGTAGAGAGAAACGGAAGGGGAAAGGAGCAGGAAAACAAGAAAAGGGCTGTTCATAAATGAACGAAGTAATTTTAGTAGAGAAAAACTGTTCAAATAAACGAGATTCAACCTAGGGTTTGAATCCTCCAGCATAGTAACTTGGCGAGGAACTTAACAACGCTTTACCTATTAGGTGAGCTATTATCTTCAAACTTACTCGATTTCGTTTGTTTTTCTCTGCATGAGTGATGGGGCACCAGAGCTTAGAAGAACTAATGTGTACAAACAAGCGAACAGCCAAAATTTGCTAAATGCTGTCGCTCTTTATATGTTTGGAGACTATGAACCTACCGAATAAAGAAATTGTCAAATCATTCGGCAAGGTTTACATGTACGAGTGTGACTGCTCATCAAATATTGATGTCGCATCACAAAATAACAGAGCCTATTGAAGTCAGAAATTTAATAAGTGACTGTTACATTTGAGGATTTTGACCTCAGGGTATTGCGAAGATATAGTCAAAAGTCAACACAACTTTCTCTCCTTGTAATTTTCATTTTGAGATGACAGCCTTTTTTCTCTACGGACTCAAGGTTCTATAACATGAATTAAGACGGACATTACAAGTTTGACAAGCCGCAAGGAAAGGTTCAAAGAATTCAAAGGCGTAACATAATTTATGAACGATCCAAAAAGCAAAAGATTTTCTGCACAACACAAGCAATTTACTTTTGCTTTTGCCAAGTTTTCCTTCAGCGCTATTGTTTTCTCCGTGGGCTGGGATGTTTTCACGGGCAGGCAGAGTACACGGCACATGTTTGCAGCCAAAGGTAGACTGAGACTCACAAATTGCTGTAATGGAGAACCTTATTGGATTGTTGAAACCTGAGCACATGAATACATGGATTTATGGTACATATAGGCAGTAGTAGGAGTTTGAACATTATCCATGTCTCGAAGAATTTCCTACCCTGAAAATAGAAATAGTCTGTTTCTTATCGTGTAGAAAATCCAAACCTCCTTTCTCTACTTTTACTATTATTTGAGAAAGTTTGATTATAAGTCCGGTATCGCCGACCGCCACAATTGCCTTAATGCTTACTTACATAATTTCGATTGCATAAAATATTATGTGCGTGGAAATAAGTAGTAGTGGCGAGACACTCTAAGTTCGTAGCATAAGTTGTTAGTCCATAGTCAGGAAATACTATAAGTGTATACTTTGGATATGAACCCGTAATCGAGCGAACTACGCTAAATGCTTCCAAATACAGCGATTCTTCATACAATTTATACATTTGAATAATGTGACCAAAGGGGTAATTTTCTATTACTTATTGCGAAATGTCTTCGCTTCTCTCTTAAACTGAACATTAGCAAAAAATTAACGTGTATTATGAACAATGAAGGGAAACCCTGAAGTAAAAACGCACACAATGTAAAACATTTTATCTTGAAAAGCAAACGGGTCAGAGAATGTGGCATGAAATTATGTAATGACGATGGTCAGTAATAAATTATTGATGCCGTAGTGGAAAATCAAGCAGATTATAGTTCAATTTTTGCAAAAATTAGAAATTATTTTTGGTAAAGTTTTCAGAGAAAACCACTTTTTATGTAAAACGGGATTGAGCTGAACTAAACTACCCATAATTGGTTTATTGCGTTGGCCACGAATCTGATGATTTTGTCCATAGTTGAAATTATTTCCTAGTTTTTCATTCCAGGTACTTTACATTTGTGGAAGTTCAAGTAAAATCGCGGTTGAAATGTTACAGAAATTTCTAGCATTGAACGAACATTTTGTTTGCTTGTACTTGTGTCCATTACTTGGTTTTGGTTAGTGTTTGATATCCTGGTTTCTTCATCGAATGTGGTTGCCAAATTAATCGAACGAATTTTTGCAAATTAATAATGCCTAAAATAATCCGAAATTGTGAAACCAATGAAGCAAATTTAAATAAATAAACTGAATAATGATTGAATGACCGCTTTCGGTCACCCCGACCAACTTAAAAGTTACTAAGCTAAGTTTGTAAGCTAACCTTTAGCCTGCAATAATAAATTATTTCTCATATGTTTATTTTCTAATTGATAAAACAGATGCTCCAGTTTGTCTGTCTGATCACGGAGTAACGGTTGGAGCTTCTAAAGGTGAGATGTTAGCACTCCGCTGCCAAGTTGAAGCGAATCCAACAGCATTTCGTTTCGAGTGGGAATTTCACGGAGCGAGTGACAACGTGGACGTTGTTCCCGTCGGCAGAACTGTGTCTCATGGGGATTTGAGTCGGTTCTTTTACACACCCAATACAGATAGCGAATTTGGAACGTTTTTATGCTGGGGAAGTTCATCCGTTGGAAGACAAGTTCAACCGTGTGTCTTTCATGTAGTGGCCGCAGGTATTTTTCTCTTCTTTCTCTTTTTTTCTCCAGCTCTATGATGCAAGCAAGCACAATACCATGAAATTCATAATTCAGTTTCTGGATTCTGCAAAACTTGTTGTCAAAATGGCAAAATATTTTAGTCGTGCGCAAACTCATTTACAATTTGCCTGGTAGCCAGCATAGTTTACATCCACGTGGTTCTGTCTCTGATAATAAAAAAGAGGCTCGGATCTGCTCTGATTTAATCTAACCGGTTTTAGGTGCTCTGGTTCAGATTACTGACCAGATACAGATGCGGTATGGCGAATAACGTCTTCTATGTTGATGATACAGATTCAAGTACATGCCGTATGCATATGCAACCATATGCTGTCGACCACCAAAAAAAAACTCAGTAGTCTATTGCCTAATTTATTAAAAGTTAGGTTGACGTTACATTCAGTGTAATGTGTGAGATTCCGTCAAAGAAATCCCTGACAAAAAATAGTCGACATAACAAACCCCGTCGCGAAAAGCGTCGATAGATATCCGAAACAGAAACACGTCCACCTTTATTGTCCACTCCACGCGAGGCAAAATTGTTATTGTTATCCGCTATCGGCTTTCGTTGTTAATTAAATCCTGTACCTCGCCTGTATTTATCCAGAGCGACAGGAAGGACACATAATGCAATGAACTTCATGTGTTCACTAGGATTCATTCCCTGATGTATTGCAAATGATTTGAAACTAGAGTCCAGTTTATTCAACCCACTCGCTTCATTTTTGGTTTCCTCAAGTGCAAATTGGAAATATATACTTGAATGAGTTATTCCAATGGGATTTCAATTCACTGAAAATGAGCTAATGTGAATGTGAATGTGTGACTTTAAGTTTCCATTAGGTTCCAAGTCGTACGAGTCCCGATTCCGAGTTTGTACATGGACACGTCAAGTACACTACATTATAAATGTATGTCCTCATTCTCAGCAAACCCTTTTCGTATCTGTAATGAATTAGTTTGGTTGAAACTTGAAACCAAGCTCTTCAACCCAAAACAACCTCAGTCGGGACCATTCATCATTAATCAATTGGTGAAGGTAGTCGTCACACTCAGTCCTTCCTGTTTGGCTCACAAGGGACACTCTTCAGTTGTAATGTTCAAGTTAAGCTAAATTCTCAAGGATTACGCATATAACAAAAATAATACTCTGTAATAGACATTCGACGTCACGTAAGCCAAATCCTTGTATTCTACCTGTCGTCCTAGAAAGTCACCCTAATAGTAGGGGAATATTTAGTGCAGAAAATAATCATCCGACTGTAAGAACTGTAATTTTTTCATTTTAATGTGCCAAGGGCAAAAGCTTTTGTAAATTAAACTCGAATGTGTTAAAACCATTTATATTTGACATCCGATAACTGTCCCTTGTGAGAGTGAAAGTGTGAGCGTCAGTCACCACTGCACTGCACTGTAACGGGACTGGCTCTTACCACCACGAAGACCAAATTCACCGAATTCATGGACACATGTGTAATTGAACGAAAGCACAGGAGTGAAATGAAGCACTCATTTGCATTCACATTACTTCCACACCACTAGCTGAGAAACTAGAAACACAAATTACCTTCTCACTTTAGCACTCCGTCCGTGATGAATTTCTATTATGGTTCGCTGTTGTTACTATTTCTATTCCTGCCTTCGTCGAAACTAGCGAATGAGAAGAGAAGTGAAGCTCTGAATAGAACTATCCATGCGGCAGTCTATGTATTGTAGCACAGGTATATCTTCTATTCAGGGATTTTGTTTCTCACGAGACTTGGATTCGAATTAATTACATACAAAAATAGACCGTTTTCCTGGAATTTCAGATATCTTGATTTTGTTTTCCCGGGTATAGATAAGTAGGACTATTAGTTTTAGATACAGTTATATGTAGATATTAATATTCACCTTTTAGGGTGATGGATTTTACTAGCCGATCAACAGATTGAGATTGTAACACATTCAAAATGTGCCTTTAATTCATTAATTGTTTTGCTTAAAAAATCAAATATCGCAAAACAGCGAGGTAGTAAAGGCAACAACGTGTACCTCTAAGCTCTACTAATGGATTGGCGTGAGCAGTTTTCCATTAGTGGAAAATCGGACGTGGCGTTTGCTCGGTGCATAAATTGTGCGTAGAGACCGTCAGGCGCGAATTAAAACTACGGTTTTAATTCGTAGTATGGTTTACGTAAATGAAATTCAGTCAAATTTAGCGCGTCGACACCCCAGGCTTGACACTAAAGGCGAAAAAGCTCAGCTGCTTTCATAGCAATTTACACGGTTAGTTTGCATTAGGAATGAAATGCAAGCCACATATAGTCAGTTCTGAGTTTCAGAGTGAAAGTGAGGCTGACTGACGGACTGGTTAGCTTTCTCTTTTTCCAACTAATTGGATAGAAATGACTACCATGTATTTCCAAGCTTTTATTCCGTCACGGCAGTCATGCATAGTTTATTTAACGGTGTCTAGGACTTGCGCAAATCCCAGTCAAATGGAGATTCACCAGGTTTCAGAGTAAAATATTATCTTTTGGTAAAAGGCAAAACTGATGGGAATAGAAACTCTGCGGTACTAAATTAAGTCGAGTTTAAACGTCGTGTTATTTGTCCGATGAGTTGGGTTTTATCGATTACTTATTTCATCGTTGTTTTGAGAGATTTCAATATGGAATTTGCTTGATTTGATTTCAGTGAAACCTCACCCATTGGAAAACTGCAGCGTTGTGAATCAAACGATAAGTTTTATCCACGTGGAATGCAGTAGTCATAGAGAACTTCCATCGATCCCGGATCAACCGCTTTTTCGGATTATGAATGGGGACGAGAGTGAGGCTCATCACCCTGACCCCGCGGAGTATGGACTTTTCCCTGAGTACTATGTGATGGAAGTATGGGATGTGAAGAATCGCTCAATCCGTCGTAATTTGAGTGCTGAGACGCCTGTCTTTATCCTCAAAGGACTCGTCCCTGGCTCTTCGCTCAAGCTCATTCTCTACGCTGCCAATTCTCATGGAAAATCAGACCCTGTCACTATTCACCCGCTTGTGGTCGGAGATGCTGAGAAGCACACGTTGGGTAATGAAACTTCCTTCTCATTTATTCATTCCCACACTTCCAAAGTCAGATAAGGTTACAGTGTCACAAAAGGAGTTCAACGGAGGGGTTAGATGGCTCCTCAAATAGGATTCAGTCCTTCCAGGATATTTCAGGTCAGATATGTCACGGGTAACAAGACAAATCCTATGAGAACTCAAACTATTGCATCTAAAGTGGAGATTCCATATGACCGACGTCCCACATAACTGGTCACTGATTCGCAGTATAAGCTCTAATTGACGACGATGGCGTTTAAGATTTGCGACCGAGCAAATCAACAGCCGAGATGGGTTTGAGTTTTGTTGACCGGTGGCAGACACACACAGACACACATTCATGGAATAAAATTCTGACTTGGACGTCAACATTTATTTTTTTTCACATCAGTCCATAAGAAATTACAAAATTAATATTTATAAAAATCCAAGTATTGACAATCGAGACTACGTTTATTCTTTTTCTTACTTTTTTTATTTTATTCAGAACTTAAGTCCAGATTTTATTTGGTTATTAGGGACAATCGAACACTCGTCTTTAATGAGAAATTCGAGTTCACATAATCCCTTATCCGGGCCAACCCCTCATATGACATTGGAGATCATTTGGGGCATATTCTACTATCTATTTAAAACTCTTAGTCGGAATGAAGTTCGCACCCACGCGAATAGAGTTTGAAGTCGCCTCATCAGTTTGGAATCGCCGCTTGATTAATCAAAGATTATAAAATCGTCGAATGCTAATTCATTTAGTTTCTATTTCAGTTCGACTGTTGTCTAATATAAAATACTGCCTGTGACATACCACTTTACTTGAAATCCTTGAACCTTTGTAAATATATGTGCACAAACGGGAATACAGTAGTAAATTGATTAGATTTAAATCCGAGAGTGTGCAAAGTCCAACCCTAATACATTCCTGTATTTGGCTACATTAAATGGAATGGCATCAATGAGCATAGTTAATGAACAACAGGACATACAAAATGGCTAGCATAATTTAGATTCGAACGAGCCATGGTGGAACTGGATATAATTCACGACTCATAAAATATTAAGAATAAAGAAACCTGAGAAGGAATTTCATCAATCTTAGAACTTCTTACAGGGTTAAAAAAGTAGGTCCTGACTAAGAAAGATGGGCGGTTTGACTTTCACTTGGAGAAAGTCGTCAAGTCAAGTAAGTTACTCCCCCTCAAATATGAATATGGAATTATGGAGCAGAAAGTTTAGCTGTGGAGTAATTAAGGACTGCGGTTGTCAATTAAAACAATAACCTAAGCCATATAGTAACGGCGTTGACGGCGGGGTGTCTGGAAGAAGAAAGTCACAAATAATGGAGCAGATGTGATATGAAAGTGAGACGACAAAAGATGAGGGAGAAGAAAGAAAGCGGACGGGGCATTTGCATTTGCATTGGAGCTTCAAAAACTGCAAACCCCGACTGAGCCTGAGCTTCTCATAACTTTTGTCAAAAAGCAAAAAGGCAAGGCTTGGGTTCTTTTTCTGGTTGGGAAAAAGGAAGGTTTGAGTGGAAAAGCGTCTTAATATGTCATAAAAAAGTGTTTAAGATGAAATGAATGAAAGGGGTGAATGAAGATTGAAGTGAAAAGAAGACTTATAGGGAAGAGGATATGTTGAGGACAGAAGGACAGAATGAATGAGGAGAGGGGCGGGAGTGAGGACATGAAGCAAGGGATAGGCGGGTCTCTGAAAAAACTCAAAGAGAAAGATTTTCCTTCCCTTCTTTCTTATTCATAGAATGCCATGAGCATACGTTCCGTTCAACAAACTACGACCGAACAGTTTGACTCAAATTCCTTCATATATAACCTTCTATGCCCTCATATTCAAGTTCATTACAGAGAGTGCAAATATTGAGGTTACCACCTACCAGGAGAAATTGTTTTAAAAATTGGCACCACTGCAGTCTAATCAAGGGATGTAGAATTCACGAATGTTACATTTAACCGACAAATTGAAAAAATCCAGTGAAAACAGAAGAAAATTTGACTTCCACCGCGTACTTTCTCCGTGGAGATCCGATTACTTTCCATTTGGAAGGGAATGGGCCCCCAATAGTAGGAAATAATTCCACTGTAGCAATGCTCCTTTGTAGGTACTCGGGCGCATTTGAATTTGGCCCAATCTGATGACAGTCCGTATTTCTTGGACGCTCTGTATAATATGTTGAATTAAAAGAAGAATGTCTTCGTATTTCTTCTTTCCCTTCAGAAATCGTTCTTAGCACTGCTGTGGGACTTGAAGGACGACTCAGATAGTATATGGATTTTGTGGTGCAGACAAGGAAGGCAGAGTTTGGCCGTCCTGGTCATGAAATAGAAGAAATGGAATTAGGAGAGTAAATTTATGATCGAGGCGGTGAAGAAAGTATCAACGAAATGAAAGGAAGAGGAAAAGGAAAGAGAAAGTAGAAACTGAAGTTGGAAATATGGATGCATGAGTAGTCTAGACCCTCCGTAGAGTCTAAAGTTTTAGGTGAGTGTTGGAACAAAATAATGGAGAGTCGGAAATAGGTCTTTATTCATTAACAGAGGGAGACCACAGTTATAAATTCTGGCCAAAGGAGGAAATAAGGGGGACAGGATAGAAAAGTGAAAATACTATGTATCTACATACAAGAGTGCACCATGAATTGCAGACTTGAAAGTACTTGCGTTATCTTTCGGTGTAAAATTTTCTGGTCCGCACTACGTATGTATTCATAGTATTATTTTTGGCAAAATTATTATTCCCCTAAGTCCATATATTCTGAAAGCATAAAAGTTCCTTCAAGAATTTCAATTTATTAATGGCAGTTTTTTACCCACATTTTCCCTTCTTGTAAATCTTAGACCTAACGTGCTATTTTCATATCTCACTACAGTGGAAGTAAAGTAAAACCAGTCATTCAAATTCGGACTCACTCGTGAAATACTTCATGTTCATGATTGTACACAAGTATTTAGTTATTTCCTGTAGACTTAACTCAAATTATTTGCAAAAAGTGGTTCAATATAAGTAAAGTTTAATAAATGTTTAAAAATCGGCAACGGGAACATCAACACTTTTGACACTGAACTTTTAGCTCTCAAGAAATGGCAATTGCCTCAATTTTACCTCCTTACCTTCTTATCAATGTCAGAAAAATCCTAAAATGAAGTGAAACGGATTGTTCGGACGCAATGGGGAAAAAAGAAAAAAATTGGAATGGACAGACGTTTAGAAGTTTTTGCTGAATAATTACACTAATATTTAATGGACTTGTGAGTGAGTTGAGTACGGAGTGTACGGCAAGGGTGGATGGAGTGCCGTTCCTTCCAGTTCCAGTTCCCGTTACTGGGACCATATGTAGTCTACGACTGTAAATTATAGCTCAGTTATGATCCCCACTGCCAAAACTATTTTCATGTTTTCTCCACTTTCTCTCCTTTTGCTTTTACCATCCTGCCTGTAGAAAAACTTCTTTTGGGTTGGAATGAAATACCGCTGAGACAATATAATAAACCATGATATTACTTCCACACTCAAATTACAACGCATTAATAACAAAAACTGGTTTACGCCGGGACGACGGTGGCGTACTGCACTGGCCGGGCCATTTTCGGGCCAATGCATTGTACCACCACCCAAAACTTAACATTTTTCATTTGTGCCATCGTCATTCCATTTCATTTTATGCAAATAAATACTTTGTTGCCTTCTTTCCCCCTTCCGTTCACGTCCTTCTGGTTTATGGCTACAAACTCACATTTCCCCTCGCGAAATCTAGGGAGCTTAAGACTCTTAGAATTTAGAAATAGCAGCAGCCTCCAAGAATACACTACAGTACAGAAGACAAAGCCTATTACGATTTTGGCAATTCAGGCTCTTCAAAAGTGCAGTGTAATTTGAGGCTATGGTGAGAGTCCCGGGACAATTCCGTTCTAAATCCTCCTAGATGAAAATGAAGATAAAATGGTCCATTATAAATATCACTTGTTCAAATTGTCATCCTTCAGCTGAGGCATTCAGTGTTCTTCCCTAATCACTTGATAAATCATTTCGAGAAATTTCTCTCGTGTTTGAACACAAAAGGAAGAGAATAGAACGTGATGATGACACGCGAAGGGTACATCTTTATAAACTCGACATCCCACATCATTACATGGCAGAAATATATTACAAATGCCCTTGCAAGTGCACCCAATTCGACAACTCCTCAATTTTTCACACACTGCAATGCAATTCAAAGAATAGAGTCTGGCTAATATATAGTCAATTGGATTTTGAGTTCTGTTCTACCGTTTTCTTCTATCCATTTGTCGTTTGTCCAGTAATGAGGAGTTGGGTTGTCAGACAACTCTGAAATGGAATTTTCTCTTCAAGTATGTTTTATATATAGACTTCGAAGATGACAAAAATGATTTTTCCTCTCTTCTCTTCTGGGAACAAAAACGGAAGAGAAAAGACGAGGCATTCGAATTTGGTTTGGTTTCCCGGTTGGTTGTACTATGGACATGTACGTAGGCGGCGGAGAAAGCGCAAACAAGAGGACAATAGAGCTGTCGCCTTTTGTTGGCCGCCCAGAGAACTCCCAAAAAGAGAAGAAAAGCAAGGGGGAAGGGCCCTTTCCCCCATTAATGCTCATATATTTTCTATCTATCTATTTCAGTTTATAAGCGAAAACCAAAACCCAAATGCCTTCAATGTAGTCCACGTCGTAATATAGGAAACCTATTGTAGTTTGTAGTTTTTGTGTGCGACCACGTATGGGGGGTGCATATCCCCACATTACATTACATTGCATTACACTCCCGCATTGCTCAACTTCCTTATTGCACTCGGTTCCAGTCATTTATCAAAAAATGAATATCATCTACACGTACATACTCACATACATCATTCGTATACGTTAAAGCCAAATTGTAGAAATAACTACTTTAAAAACTGCTATAGTAATATGATCTATTTAGAGCTGAATACATTTTGTGCATGTAGACAGTGCTAGATATTTTCCGAAACCCAAGTTCTATGGCTGAATTCTAAAAAAAAGTGTTGCAATTATAATTGGGCATTCCTGTTCTGCTTTCTCTTTTCCTCTGGCTGATAGCAGTGACTGTCACTTCGACTTTAACTCTACGTCATCGTACATGCCCGAAA
>JAQGCA010000724.1:0-23472 GCA_034698945.1 Protaphorura quadriocellata
TAGGCTCTGTATTGACGAATATCTCTTGCAGTTCTCTGGTTTGAATTAAACGTCTAAATAAATAAATAAATAAATAATTACATGCTTTTGTATTATGCACGCCATGATTCTTTTTTGGTGTCTTTGAGTCTTCTAAAGCATTCCTCACAACAATTTCGAAAATTGATCATCAGTGAGTGCATTAGGAGCGACTTGCGACAGGGATAAGATTGGAAAAGTTTTTAAATTGCCGAATAAGGAGAGGAGTGAGGATAGGAAGGAATTTATTTACATATTTACAAGGAATTATATACATTTCGGCAACTTGGTGCTTAACAGAATTAGTCATTCATTTACTGCCGTGACTTTCAGAGCCTGTCCACAAACCAGCATTCCCGCAATAACCAGCAATATCGGAGTGTCTTGGAGATTATATCACCCAAGATGATTTGACCATAACACTACCACCTACGAGGAAATATTTCAGAGCAAAAGTGACCTTAACTTGACCTCTATGGTGACCTGTGAGGTTATCGAAATGATCAGCAACATTTTTTACACCAAAAGGCAATTTAGAAATCGATTTCACAATTACTTATGATTATAATATGGACACCAAAATTTCAAATTTAACAGCCCTGCTTTCATTGATAGTTCGAGAATTGCGGCATTTGGCAAACCAAATTTGCCACACGTAGGTATGGTCAATGGAAAAACGGCCAAAGCCCGAAATATGAAAACGAAGAACTGAAGACTGAATTCGGGCATTTGGCTGGTTCGGAAACAACCACACACACCTAAGTACGGACGACCATACCCCGGAATTTCGGGATACTGTCGAATTTTAACTGCCACACCTTGGCATAGTCGTTTTTTTCGGCCGACAGCCACGCGGTACGAAAATCTTTCTACCAAATTCAATAAAATTCCAAACAGAGAACACAGATGGGGCTGTCTTCATTTCAAAATTGATACCACAATTTGGTTGGGGTGTTTTTTTTTTATATAAATCGAAGTCGGTGTCTGGCCTCGCTCGTAACCATTGACAAAAGTGTCAACTCTCAACGCTTCACACCGCTCTTTAAGGAGAAGCATTGTGTTCCAATATTCAAGAATTCAACCCTTACTTGTATAGATTTCTCTGACTCTACTCCATTGGTAATTCATGGTTTAGTATAACTCAATTTGACCTTGGTGAACAAACTGCATTCACAGAGAAGTGATACGGCTTAAATTGGAAAAACTTCATGAATTAAGCTCTAAAAGTCAACATATGTTCTCCATTTTGCGAAAGACAGCACAGCCATGACCTAATATCCAATTTTAGATTTAATACATGCCTCATAGCAACAAACACGTGCATCTAAATAATGAACATTTATTTTTAACACATTGCTTGTTCGGTTTGGTTTCTTTATTCCAAAGCTTTCAAATACACAAGTATGGGAGAGCCGGAACCGCTGTTCAAATGTTTGTAATTACTTAATTTCTGAGAAATTGATTATTAGCATCGGTGTCAGCCTTGAGTTGAGAGTTAGTTATATACTCACGTATTTCTAATTCTGAAGCTCCAGACTACCTCTAAGACTGTATTTAGCAAAGATTATAATACAAACGAAGACTTTTGTGTGTTGTACGTATGCCTTATGCGGGGCACATATGCCATCGCATTCTTGTTATAAAATAGGGTCCGCTTGTTTACAACAGTTAACCCTTAAAAGTGGGACGGAATAAAAGAAACTATACATCTATCTATCTATCCACCATTCAACAGAGAACAGAGTCCACCATAACAAATTATAGAACCAAAGACCTCATCGTGCCTAAAGATAGAATCCTAATTATATTGCCAACTTTTCCTATAGGTGACAAAGAAATTCATGGATAAAATGACTAGCTAACAACCTGATGACCTTGACTTGATTCGACTTGACGTAGACAATTTGCGACCTACTCAATACGAATGGTCACATTTTCATACGGAAATGCATTACTTAGAACAGGTATCACCTAATACACAAAAATCTTTCCCCAATTAACTGTCACCGCAAATCAAGATTTATATGTCAACTTGAAATTGAATGTCGGGGCAAGAATATTCCGGCCGGGAGATGGATTCAAGATATAACTTAAGTTCGGTGATGATAGGTTACTTTTATTATTTGCAATGTGTGGAAGTCAAATGTGGTGAACGATTAGACGGAGTACGTTAGGTTTAATTTTAATTTGTGTGAACTGAAGATCCAACAAAATGAAACAAATTCACTTTCACTGGTTTCTGGAACTGAAATGTTTAAGTTTGAGGATGTAGCAACATAACAGTACAGAAAAGACAGAGAAAGCGGAGTTTCAATTCCGGGAAGCTAGTATCACGTACGGGCAACGACGAGGGTAACAAAAAACGCATTTATAGTGAAATGTTTAGAATCGTGCAATAGGTAGGACTCTGTAAAATTCCATGGAACCTTCCCGGACTTTCCAAAGCGCATGTTCGCCCTTTCGGTTCGATAGTTGACATTCAAGAACGCGTTTTCTTTCAATCCTGGCTGGTACTGTGAGTGGTCCAGTGCCAGACTTTCCGAGTCTTGGTACATTCGTGTACATACGAGAAACCATCCTAACGGATAACTAGTAACTGAGGAAAGCAGATGCCATGGCCATGGCCATGCGAAACTATATTTGTAGGTAAAAGCTTGTGAAACCGGACCAATTTTTCTGCCGAACCATCAGAAGAAATGCAACCACGCCCTTTCTGCTGTTCCCGCCCTATCCAGCTGAGCCTCCCGTACCATGCAGTGTCAAAAACCCAGAATTGAATGGACATAGTTAATACCAAAATACCGGGAATGTCACAAATATAATGATCGTGCCCTTTATAATTAAACAGATGTACCTCCTAACGTCTGCTGCGTGAGCATCAATGGTGTACACTACTTTAGTAAAAATATTTTCCGTTAATACGCTAAATATTACAAATAATAATGCTGAAGATTGACTAAGAAGATTGACCGGTTGCAAATTCCATAGTGTAATTACGATGCACACACTTCGATATACGCATGCAAAAATTCCGCCCAACCTGAATAAAAGACGTCGAAACTATAAAGATAAAGAAGAATGCATGTGTGTGAAGTCCACGCCCTGTGCTAATTCAAATTGAAAATCTGTAACGGAAATAACCCGCCGTTCCAGAGCTAAACTTGCACTAACAACTTCTCATGCAAGAATTGCAAGAATCCCAATTCCGTTTAAACAACAATTTAAAACTCGCATCGCTGATATCTCGAATCCGGGCATCATGTGCACCGATTTCTTAGAATCAAGGAAATATCCAATTAGCCGGCTTGAAGATACTAACTAAATCGATTGGACAGAGTAAAAGAAAATAGCGAAGTGGGTTTCTAGTTGTGGGAAATCGACATATAATAATGTTATTAGCACAGATATAATTCACCTCGTGGTGATATTATATGATTATGTAGTTGCAAACTAAATTTCTAAAACCCATTGGGAGAAAACAAAGTGCTCTTGAATTGGATTGGACTTGTTCTTATTCGAGTCATCAACTCCATAGCTCACATTAATACAATATCACGATATCATATTGACTCATCAATGAGTGTCCTTAATTCCGACCAATTCAAACAACATCCGGAGTTGGAATTTTCAAAAGAATATAATAAAAACTGTTTGGAAGCCCGTGAATTTTGAAACGTATGACTATTGACTCGTTGATACTTCAGTTTCCTCAGATAAGTATTATTTATTTATTTAACACGCGTCATCAACATGTACAAATGCACAAAAAGTAATGTGCACATCAAAACTACCCCGAACATGGGCGATTAAATACCCCTGACTGACTGACTCATTGAAAACACCTATGGCTATCAAATCTGTGAGGAAAGATAATCAAAAGTCTCTAACTAGATGACTGTAGAGGTTTCAACGAGTGTAACAAAATATTAGTATTATTGACGTGTAATGGCTTATATAATCACTTTATTTCCAAGAGTCCATAGGGGAATTTCGATATAGGTCCTATCTATGCCTGGACCAATCTGAAAATACTGCACGCATCTTTTCTTGAGCGAGAGTAAACATAATTTTAATGTCTCTGGTAAAACCAAAAGTTTGACTCATCGCCAAGAAAATCCTAAAAATAAGATTCCGGTTTCTAGACGTATTTAATATTTCTATGTAGGTTCCAAGTTCAGAAAAGTTTATTTCTGAACACGGACACCGGGATTTGCATGGTTCTGGTGTTACAGCACTAGCGTGCGCATTTCCTCCAGATGTCCAGTTCTGCTCTATCGTTAAGTATTCGATACATTTGGTTGAAGGTTATCCGAAGAAATTGACAATTAAGCTTGCTAACGGGTCACGAATCAATTTCGAGCACTACTTTAATACGTTGATCACAGATAAAACCTAAGCGTGACCCAACGATATTTCTTTGTGCGAAACATAAATTTGGGCGTCTTCTTTCCCACAGGCATTCTTTCTTCCAAAATGGACCATAATACACGAACTCTTAATTCGATTAGAAAATAAATTGAATCCTAAATTGCGAAGTCCTTTGGTTTGGAATTCAAGGTTGCAAGTTATATGACGTATGGTTAGATGTTACACTCAATTAACTAAAACATCATTCTCTTGTCATGCATTATTAAGACCCATCCGCAACAGCATATTTTCACATACATTTTAGTCGCTCGGGTGTTGAATTTCTGCCAACAATTGAGTATTCGAATTGTCAATGGTGAGAATCTCTCGCTTTCGAATTTGTGTCCAAAATTGCCTTATGAAATAACTGCTTTCGTCGGATAAGACTCTCTCGGAACTTCGGAAGGCTCTCTATTTTGAGACTCGAAGATCGTGTCGAATGCAATCACGTATGGAAGGCTTCCACTGATCATAAAAGCTTAATTTGGAACCAACAACCCACTCGCGTGAGCGTATTAAAAAATGGTACGATTTGTTATCTGCAATGAGGACTATTCGTGGAATGTACTAATTGGTAAGTATTTAAGCACCGCCAGTTAAAAGTGTCTGTGCCTTCATTTAATAACTAGAGGATAACTATTTGGAGGTTCATCAATGAACCTCCAAATAATGTTTATATTTTCAAACTCAATTCTTGTAATTTTAATAAGGTAGTTGTATGTATGTATGTATGTTACGAAAGTGGAAGCAACTGCTACAAAGCAGAGCTCCCAAGCTGACTAAGCCATTTTTGGCCCATTGCAGTCTCTCTCCGGACACGCTATTTAATATTCTGGATTTAAACACCCTTGTAAATCCATACAGAAGGTAGGTAATAGGTAGGTAAAGTAATAAGGCAATAAGGTAGTTAGTTAGTTAATTGCTTTTATTAAGGTCCAGAATATGCATATGCGTTGTTGTCGACATTCGTATCCAGCAAACTAATATTTCAAATAATTGGGCCCCCAAACAGTCAATTTTTTCAAAATATTTTTACAGCCCGGTGTCCATGTTGGTCGGACGGCTCATTACTGTTGCGCACGCTGAGGGAGGCAAGATTTTTAAGTGTGTACTGCAGTTTCGCAGGTCGAATTGATTCACTTAGGCTGCTATTGACAGTAAACCATTAAAATTTACTGAATTCGATTGAGACTCAAGTCAAAAGGGGTCAGCTATTTCTGACTCACCCGTACATAGCAGTGTGATAGGTTGAAAGTTCGATGGCTTTGAAATTGAAAGCTCACTATGTCACCATCACGTATGCGACAGTTACAATTTTTTTTTCATTTTTGATAACTGACCAATTAGTTTACCTCATTTGCCTGTTGTAGTTTGGAGTTGTTCCGTCAACAGCACCCGGGCTTCCTGGCAGCGGCAACGTCATGTTGCTCAAGTCAAAATCAGCAATATCTGATTCAGGGGAACTCACTGCTAGTGGTTTCTCCGATTCAAAAAAGGTAACTCGTACTCTGGACGGCGGTCTTGACCCTCCAGTCGAGCCCCTGTAATAATTATAATTCATCAGTTTGAATGAGCATTCCAGAGCTATCAGATTATACCGTGGTTTCGTAGAAGTTAAGTAATGATCATCAGTAGCGGAATAGAGAATCCTAAACAAGTATTTAACCCTCAACTATTTTGTAAAAATATTTTGTAACGTATACTGAGTCTTAGGCTAACGTTGTTGTAACGTCAGTGATTATCGTTTAAATAAATGATGATATTTCTTCTTGAGAGGATAAGTTCGTAGTTGTACCATTATCTTTTAATTATGGGTCCACAATTATTCCAACATTTCTCTATGCTTTTTGTACTTAAATTGATTTCTCCAACATGATACAGGAAAAGTGTCGAACTATTAATAGTTGAGTCTGTTAATCCAGCATACTCTGGAGAGGATACGTAGATAAAGTCTTTGTTTGCCTCATGTGCATCTCAAATACATCTTACAAGATACATATTCAGAAGAGAAATCGAATACAGAACCCGAGAATGAAATAAATTTATCAAATATTCAATTGTAACGGAAAGTGGAAAAAGGATTTTCAGATATTGCCATACTTCCACTATTTTGTGAATATTCCTAAGAGTACCGGCTGCATTGACGTACATTACGATCTTAGGATCCCTGTGCAAGCGAGACAGGCAATAATAATGGGATGATGCAATGTAAAGTGGGTAGAAAAATCTATAAAATTTCTGTAACACGTAACCGGCGTATCTATAGGTACACTGGGATTCCATTCCATTACTAAAATCCATTGCATTGTGATACCTCCAGTGAACTAGCATTACAACGATTTTAAGAGAGCAATAAAAAGAATAATCAAATGAACACAAAAAGGAAATGGAAATGTTTATACGTAACGCATCGCAGTTAAAAGCATGCCTAATCCACTCATCGGATCTCGAAACCTAAGCGATTTGAAATCCACATACTACATACTACTATTGTGGACATTGATTTGGTTTATATTTTGTGAATGAGTACAGTACAAGTAAGTCGTATCCGACTAAAGATAATTCATAACTTTAAAAAATGTTTTCACGTCCACTCGAAGTTCTCTCTGCTCTAGGGCAATTGCGTCTACGGAAATGCAAATTTTCCAACTATTTTGCTAGAAATTAGAAGTTCTAGATGAGTTCGCAACGAGTTCTATTTTTTACGTACTTCCTTTCTAACCTCTTTTAAATACGAGTACGCATGAATTTTAAATTAAACTTCCTACAAGTTGTGTCCACCTTATTTACACCTCCGGATCGGTGGCAGGCAGGATTTAATTACTTTGTAAATGCTAGCACGCATGCACGTTATGCAACATTACTTTGCAACTCTCAGCGTGTTAAGTTTTACTTGCTCCAAAGTTCTTACTTTGTATTATCCAAGTCTAGAGTATCCGGCGGTGAGATTTGCATTTCTTCGAAGAATTACTGAAGGTCCCAGCCCCGACCTTAGCACTCTGTATTACTTAGGTAGCACTTTCGAAAATAGAAGTGTTGTAATCAATACTGGGACAGTAAAACTGAAACTTCAAGGCACACAAACTAGGCAGAAATTCCAGAATTGCGTCTGCTGCAAGTGAGTAAGTTTATAATAGGAACACACCCATCCATACCCACGGAAATAATGGAACAAGTACTTTGTACTAGTTGTACATGAACCATGCTAGCTCGTTGAGCAATTTTTGAGAAACAACAGACTAATAATGAGCAGGGAACGCGCAACTACACTTTAATTTACACTAGTCCAGTAGTGTAATACTGAACTGCCACCGGTGTTCTGGAAGCTCTAAAACTTTCAACAACGAGCAGAGATGCTGACCTTCACTTTATTTCACACAGAGCCACTTTTACATAATAAATTCCTTTACAATTTATATTATGTACAGGGATCCCATCCCATCTGCATTTAATTGTATGTACACTTCTTATTTACTTTACCGGTGGTGGTAGAGTGAGTCAACCTCACTTCAAAAGTTTCAAGTTCAACTTGATCCCATGTACGTCACGCCAGGCTAATTAAAGTCAATGGTTGATTGAGAAATTCGGTGATCTATCCTTTCATTTGTAAATCGGCTTGAAATTTGAAACAAGAAGTTCTCGCCGGTGTGGGTTGCGAGTTAAATAGCCCACACTTCCGGTTTTGGTCACTTCACAGGGTGTGTCTTTTAAAGCTTGGTTATGACTGGATTTGGGTTGTCTATGTAAAGTGTCGCTGATTATACTGCCGAAATAAAGCTGTCCAAACGCAACGGAGAGATGATGATGACGATGATGGTTCGAGAGACAAACTGTGCCCACGATCCACAATTTCACTCAATTGAACTGATAAAACTATACTGACTGACTGGAAATTGCAACTAACTGGCTTGACTCTCTGTGTAATGTCATTCAAGGAGAAATGTTTCTACATACATTCAACATTGCCAAAATCCGTTCGCTAGTACCTTTACTAGTATGTAGCATGTAGTATGCACAGACACCACAGTAAAGTATTCATTCAGTAAGAGTCTGTCTAATCGATCCAGGTCAACTTTCTGTTTCACTCAATCGTTGACTCCATGACATAACAGTTTGAAGTTGGAACTACTTATCCATCCATTTGCGACTTGCAGAATACAATTCAATGTAAATGTGTTGATAATGAAATGTCATTTGGATTCGGAATGTCTATTTCTGCAATGAGTAATGAACCGTGAGACCACAACACTTAACAACTCAACCTGACTAACGAGGAATCAACCACCGACATTAATGCCCATTTACCGAATGCCGTGCTGATATGCACAAAGATCGAATGTCAGCGTAGGATTTAGATATGATTTTAAGAGTTGGTAGAAATGAGAAGTTCACTTGCATCCCATTATACTGATGGCGTGCGTGTAGTGTTTGATATGTTCCACTAAATTGATGAATAACATTAAATAATACTCATTTCCTGGAAAATGTGTCTAGTAATAGAAAATATTTTTTTTGTAGATTGGTTATTTGGGTTTTCTCCGTTTACAGGGAATTCAATGCCAAAATCCAGGGCACACTCTTTGGAATTGCAAAGATGGTAAGGTAGAAAAAGAGGTATAAGGTTATGTTAGGACCGAGTGTAACTGCTGCACTACTTGAGTTTGAATGACTTACTACTATTCCGTCCTCGACAGTGAAGCAGTGAGTTTAAAAACTAAACTGTAAGAAGTTTCTTCAATAAGGGGAATCGCCAGTTCGCCAGGTTTCTTTTTCTTAGAGAAGATGAGAATCCCCTTTTCCCCTAGTAGCTTTGCAGACTCAGATCCTCTTCAAGACACCATCTTTGTGCCTTTATTATTTTTCTACCTTGCCCTTCGTGGCTGTTAGTTCGGTCTGGTAGTCTGGTTATCTCCTCGGTTATTCTCTGCATGGTTTTTGTGCCAAACTTCAAAGGGTTGAAAACTACATGTGCGACTGCGACAAGGTACGAGGTGTGCCGCATTCGGAGTTCCTCATTAAATTCTCTGCTGGGAAACTAGTATTTCTCTCATTTTCTTGCAAATCCCAGTTCTGTTTCGTACTGTACTGTACTCCTAATACAGTACAAAAAACTGTGTTACAAATGTAGCACAAATGTGCAAGCGCACGCTCAAGCAACTGGTCTATGGCAGCAATGAAATAATGCGAACTGCAGTGCTACACTACTTGCATTACATTACATACATTTCGAGTTGTGTCTAATAAAGTTTGAATCTTAAATTATTTCTAGGGCATATGGTGAAAATATACAGAACTCCGACGAATGTGAATTCAAATGGAAGTGCCAGAGACGTATGTTTAGCCTGCGAAAAATTGAAAATATTGAGAGTATGAAACATTAATCTGTATGAAGAAATTCTTCCTGGCTTCATAGATGAACAGCAATCTAGAATCCCAGAAGAATACGAACAAACCCTTATCGGAATGAAAAATTCGGAGATATCTTGTTTTTGAACACGTTGAAATTAATAATACGGCCGAAAACTTCAACTAAAGTTGTAATAGGGTCTTTCAAATCACCCTATTAAACTCACAACATCCTGGATTCCAGATGCCAGGTTATAAATTCCAAGCCACACTACAGCTAAAAGTTTGGAACGAAAACAAAAGAATTTAGCGATGGTGATATTTTGCATGGAATGCCTGCACTGCGTTCGTAACCTCTGCTTGTCTTGTCTTCAACTAAGAACATGAAACTATGATGTCATGGCTACATTTATAAATATTAGAACTGCTTAACAGAAAGGGTTGGGCTCGACGAGTGAAGATTCTTCACATATAACACGGAAAATCCAGTTTATTTTTTATATTGCTGTTTGCAGACGTGTTGTAAGATCGTGCATTTTCTGAAAGCATTTTTCTGACATTTTAGCACCAGACTTTACCATTCTGGCCGCGTGGTAAGACTAAAGTGAGACTGAAGTTATCGGCTAAATTTATAAGTTACGAGCTCCCGGGACCAAAAATTATTTTGCTGATCTTTACGATTCAAGGCATTTGGGACACTATTTTACTCTATAACTTTGTTAAATTACCTCGCATTCAAATATTTGCGAAAAAAAATGATAGTGAAAAGGTGAGGTGTCCCAAATGTTATGAATCGCATAGATCAGTCAACAAAATTTTAGTCCCTGCCCTGGAGTTCGAAACTTAGAAATCATTTTTAGGGTGCCGTTAACTCCTGTCTTACCCTCTCACCCTGGCCGAAATCCAAATCGATGTTGGTTTCAGGCAAATAAGCTTTGAGTTTGATTGGATTTTTCTTTATCCGGCCTCCACTAAAATTCATCATTGCACACGAAGAATTCTTTATCGAACTTAAATCCGATAAAATGTCTATAAAATAAGTAGCGTGCATCACCAGGATTCGCAATTCAAAATCATGCACTCAATTGCTGATTGACAGCTACAAAGCATCTTAAAACGTTCCCTGAACCATTAGGTCGGAAAACCAGTCAATTTAAGACTGAGAAATAACGCTACAGATGTGTAGTGAGTTTAGATACTGCCAGTGTCAACTAGTCTTACACATTATGCCAAGGGCCAAGGTAATGGTGCAAATGTAAGGAACCAAATTGACTGGAACGACATCTGTGCAATGGAAATACTCATTTATAACTCACGCGTTGTCCCTGTAATTTTTCACCAACGGTGTCATTCGATGGAATTTAGGCGCACATTTATATTTTTAAAGATTCAGCCATTCAACTGCGCTCAAGCTCAACAAACTATATTGTTTCGAAGTATATATTATGTGAACTACCCGAACGGGACTAAAGAAAGACATACATAGTTATATGTAATATTAATTTATATGTAGGTAATGTATGATTATGTCTTATGACTTTGACACGGAAATAAACCTCATTCTATTCTATTCTATTCTATTCTATTCTATTCATATCCCCTTCGTACCAACGTCGTACAAGATAATTTTGAATAGTGTCGGAAGACGATAATCTGCCCTGCCTGGCCACTGAAAGGTGGAATGAGTAGCAAGAGTAGCAACGATCAGCCAAACTTTGCAGCTGAAAGCCTCTAATTTAAATTCCTAGCTACCCGTACTCGACACACCACAGAACTATTGGAACACTACATAGTCCCTTCCTTATCAGATTAATATCCGAGAGTTCAACAATGCAATCCTTAAAACAAAGTGCTGGCTTTGATCGTAAGATCTGAACCGCAATAACCCGGACCTCAGTTGAGCCAAACACTAACGACATGTCGTTAGATAACGTGCAATGTTCATAGGAGACCTCGCAATCGGTTCACAAAATTAAATAAATCGGATATTAGGGAGGTTACTAAGTACACCGTCTACCACTGTGAGCGTCCTGGGTCCATGGACGTCTGCAATCCGGATCCTAGTGGCTGGGTTTGTTTTTGTTTGTTTGTTTGTTTTTTCATTAGAGTGATATTTCAACGCAGTCACACATACAAGTATGCTCAATAGTAAAATAAAAGTATGGTTTCTCACCGTACGCACGTACCCGTCTCAAAGATATTGCTCACCATCAATTCAATTCAAATTCAAATTCAGAATGCCTTAATTAGCATAGCGGGCGCGGCTTGAGTGGACTTCGCGACACAAATAGGTTAAATAACTATGTCCTCTTCAATTGACTGCTTTATTAATTTACTATCTAGGTTTGCATCCACTTAACTCGACAAATCTCTTCGTATTAGGTAAGATCACAGTCTCCAAGCAAACGCGATTTGGATCGTTTCGACAAGAAAGGTGTCACGAAAAGTCAGGCCGTCGTCATATGTTGTCGGGGAATGTGGATGACCTCACATTATCTACACCACAGCATAAGTAATATTCTCATGTTTTACTAATGTGTTGTAGTCCGCACGGGAATCATATGCTAAATTCTATCGGGTTTTATTTGAGTGGAGAATATGGGACTACCTAATGGGGGAAGTATTTTGGATATGTCACTGTAATAAAGAAACACACAGACAATGGTGCAAAAGTCAAGTAGTCGGAAAGCTTGTGAAGTTTGAATTTTGAACTGAAGACGTTTCAATGACTATAATAGAAATCGACTTCAACTTTGGAAAAGGCACAAAAGTGTATCTGACAAGATCAAATATACCTCGACAAACACCGATATTTCAAGCTAGAATGAAAATCCCTAATATTTTCCCCAATCATGTTTGCTGTGGTTTTGAAGTTCGGGGACACATATCTGAGAGAAATATTATACAAGCATAAACACAATGGCCGAACCTACCAAAAACTGAATTGCTTATTCTTTGATCAGTATTCAATTTCGGACTTAACTACATCGAAACTTGTGAACCGGATTAAAGCGAGATCCTCTTACGAGTGCATTAAAATACATACATACATTAAATTATGCATGCAATTCACTGCATGACAGAATGACAAAATAATTTTGTCATTTTGTCAACGTTTTTTACAATTATTGTAAAAAACGTTGACAATCCCTACCAGTAATTTATGATTCAACTAAACGCAAAAACAATTATGGAGCGAACCCATTGCGTTGTAGCAGAGGAGACTTAAATCTGAAAGGAATCTTGTTTGGATGAAAGACTAAAGGTGGTGCAGGCAATAAAGATTGTCATAAGAAATTGAGATTCTTCACATAATTTATGCTTAAATTACTTACGTTAAATGGACGATATAAGGATATAACACGATTGGCTAACGCGAAATGTTTAACACATAAGAGGGTGGAATTACGTGTCTATGGTTCTGGGATAGAAATGCATAATAGTCACATTTACCTCGTCCATTTTGCACATGTTTTTCTCAAAGAGTTAGGATAAAAATACCGGTTTGAAACGATAGACAATACGCCTAATTTGTACGACTTAATAATTTTGTAAAGGTCAAGCGTTAACCCAAGATATTTTCTCAGGCCAAGTAATCGGAATCAGATTTCGAAACCAAGTCCAAAAGTAATTGAAATTGCTTGGTACCTCGGAATAATATTGAATTAAGTAATTGGAATCAGAAAACTGGATTCCGGATTTTTAATTAATTGGAATTCAAATTTGTAATACGAATCCTGAAACAAGAAGGAATTTCTATTTTCCCGATTCCGATACCACCTCCCTAGAAATCTACGATGGAAGTTTAAAAGAAATGCGAAAAGGCATAACCCCTGATTCCTAAAATTCCAAGAAAATTGCTGAACATTCTTTAAGCGATTGGAAGGATTCCCAGAAATTTTTGTGAATTTCGGCCTTCAGGTTCAAACTCAAATAAGTTTAGAAGTTGACATTTGGCCTTTTTCATGGAAAAGACATATTTTTTGTGAACTTCTGTTGGGAAGTTTTTATTTGTAAATAAAAACTTGCCAACAGAAATTCACAAAAAATTAGTCTGAACTTACAAAAGTAATGCTCTTTCGTAGTCAAAAGTTTACCTGTGTGTATCTCTTTTTACATGTGGTCTAAGAAATACGAGAGTAAACCAGATAGCCCAAAAATTCCGATTTCCAAAACTAATTGTGCTCGTGTGGAAAAACTAGTTAACACTGGAAGGTTTAAAGCTCGAAGTTTAGCTATTGAGTTGGACTTATCGAAAAGTAGTGTGCAAAGAATTTTCACTAAAGAACTTGTACTGAGAAAATTTGTGTCAGAAGAAGGGTGTCATGACTGCTCATGGACGTGCAGACTTAAAGAGTTGCAAGTTGTCGAGCTCTGATGAAGTTATTTAACCGGAACGAAAAATTATTTTTATACCGGAATATGAAAGTGCATACGAAATGGATTCACCACTATGACCCCGAGTCGAATCATGAGTCTAGTTTTTAAACAGCAGTCCGTTTCCTCAGCTGAGGAAGAAAATTTCCCCGCACCCATCGAGCATGTTGTGGGTTTCGCTTTTTCACGGACTTTGACAGTCACAGTATTGACCTAAACGACTTTTTACCCCATGAAAATACAATGCATTGTGCACATTATTGCAAATTTCTGGCCAATTTCAACAACTCATTCCGAAATAAAAAAATGTGGAGCTGATTGGCGGACTTTCTCATCAAGATTCGGACAGGCTGGCCCATTCCTCATTGCTAGAATTTGACCTCGGAATTCGACAACACTGCGTGGGACTGCGAGCTGACATATTGACATATACACAACATATTGATTCGAAATGTTATCAAAGTTATTACCAATTCTTTGTTATATCCTGTGTAAAATTTACTTGCTCTTGTTCTTTTTTAATTATGTTAAATCTAGAACATAGTCTGTCCGGTTATGAAAACAAGGCGTGAGATAATTGTATTGAATTGTATGATTATGTCTTATAACTTTGACACGGAAATAAACCTCATTCTATTCTATTATATTCTATTCTAATCAATTGAGTACCACAATAGTACGGAATCGAAGATAATATATACAGGTAACAGTGAATTTCTTAAGATCTAACTTTATTAAGGTTGTCAGAAACATTATGACTCGTATAATTAAATTAAAATCACATGATGATCCAGGCATCATATCTAGGAAGTACCTATATGTACACTGTTCGTATGTAATGAACTTCAATTATATTTTCCGCTTCAAAAATAAGTAAAATGTCAGCTCATTCCGGAAATTGATTTTCCTTATCCGGAGGTCTGCATGACCTATCGCGATAGAATATCGCCTGGGAGCAGTATTACGTTGGCGAGCAAGTTTCCTGTGCCATTTATACATTTCCAGAATTAAGCGTTTGTTCTTCCTTTTGTGAATTACTTTCAATGAAAAGTGGAACATTCTAAATATTGTCCAGTCATGGCGGGTAGTTTATCTGACAGAATCTCGATTCCCAGAGGCCTTCATTAACCCCGTTTGAAACACTTTTGTAACTTAACAATTGCAATTAGCAGATTGTAAAGTATACGTTTGAATGCAGATAAATGGATAACAAAAATGATAAAAAATTTATGTAAATTAGTAGCCTTCAACCCGAATGTGGTTATCAAATGTACGTGTAGCATTAGTAGCAGTTATTTGTACAACTTTCCTGTCCCGACTAGAACCGTAACACCTCTCGACAAATAAGTGGCCAAAATTTGCAAAATTTTGATTAACTCTTAACTCAATTTGACCTAGTATGGTTCTTGGTTCCTGATTTCCTCTGTTCTAGTGTCCCCACGAATCCGAATCCGGCTTTTACCGGCGGAATTTGATTTGATTCTTTATTAACGTGCTTATCCAACGCATCCTGATACATTTAAGTCAAATACAATTGAAGGTCAAATAAAATTTTGGCAACTTACTTGTGGAGATGTGTTCCGATTCTACTCAGATACAACGTACGACACCCCGAAAATTGTTGTAGGTACAATACAATAAATTGGACTAGAAAGGTTGCACCAAAAATCTGAACCTAATGTACAAAACTAGAATTCTGGTCCTGAGAATATTAAAATGATGAATTCCAAACGCAATGCTACCTAGTCTGAGCTTTCATTATCGCAGACATTCATAGAACATACGTAAAGTTAGGTACAGTGCAGTGATAACTGATAAGTGTGATAGTTGTACATCACAGTGCGATGCAATGACGAAGGAATAGGAAGTAATGGCTTTGAGCACTACCCTTAGCGAATACTGTTTGCCCAGAAATATTAACCTGACATTTAAATGTAATCACACATGATAATATCCTGTCCGACCAATAAACGTAACGGTGATTTGAATTTACTCCGATGAACGAGTATAGTACAGCAACTTATGCTTCAAATTAACTGCAATCCGAAAATCGAGAAAGCACAATCTTAGTGTTCCCCACCATAATATGCAGCCAATATACACGTTGATTGGTTTAATAATATAGAGGACCATTAACTGGTCGTGTTTAGTTTTTACCGAATTAATTCCTTCATCTTTCTTGGCATTAGTTTTCGGGGTGCTTGGTCAATCTGTGGACTCGGGTAGAATGTTCAGCTAATACCTTGATAATCTTATCTAGGTAATTTATATATTTGAGTAATATGTCTAATATCTGACAAGTTCGTGGATTATGGGGAGATGAATGGCCAATGGGGGATTCTGAATGGCAAAGGGGGTGGGGGATTACCTTTTCCAAAAAAGTTAAACAAAACTAGGCTTACCATTTTTGAAAATTCAAAAACCGGGACACTCAAAAAGAGTCATTTTATCTACACCTAATTCCTTTTTGAGCCAATTCTATCTACACTTAATTCCTTTTTGAGCCAATTCTATCTACGCAGAAAAACCAGATGTACATAGACATTCAGCAAGGCAGTCCTTTAAGAAATAGTTGCTGAAAAAGTAAATAATTCATCTACATTGTTGGATTGTTGCTATCAGGTAAACTAAAATTTGAAAATCGATCCAAATGGCCGAGAAATTTTTGCTTCAACATAGCGTAAAAAAATTCGATCGCATTTACAAACTATACAACAAGACTAACTAAGACTTAGATATCCCACCAAATCTTGCATTTTTGCCTTGTAGTCCGAAGAACAGAATGGTTTCAAGTTTCAACCTTCCTGGACAACATCAAGTAAAAAGTGAAGAATTCGCCAGGTTTTTTTCTTTGCATATTCACTGTAAATTGAAGTATACGATTGATAATCGGCCCGAAGGGCCGAGATTTTTCAGATTCAGAATTTTCAAAACCGGGACATTTGCGGGACACCGGGACAGGCATCCAAAACCGGGACGATCCCGGAAAAACCGGGACGTATGGTAAGCTTAAACAAAACCGAACTTTACGTGTAAAGTGTAAATATACATTTTCCTGCTCACTAGCATTATTAAAGTAAGCACGTCTATTCAATCAGTCATGGCAAGCGGATGGGCGTAGGTATTTGAAAATTGTCGTATATGCAACAAATGAAGCTAAAAGGAACGGAACCAACAAGCGAAAAAATTAAATTCCTTTCCTTCCTTCGATAAGAGCATAAATACACCGTCTGCTCTGCAGTGCGGTGTTCTCAAGTGCGAAGTCTTCTTTCCAGAGATGTATGTAATGTATGTATAGAGTTCAGGCCTTCAAGAGACACTCTGAAGACTTGAACTCTATTCAAAATTCAAGCTGCACGTGCCGAAAAACACTTGAGTAAAAATGCAACGGTCTTAGGAACAGAACGGAATGCCTTGCATGCGCTTGAGTGTGCAGACGAAATGTCGTATTGACATCTGTGTTCTATTTTACATAATGAATTGTGGATTTTTCAAGAAAAATACGCAGTTTACCAGCATCCTCTCTCTACTTAATCCAAAATCTCACCTCCTTCACGGAAGTTAAAATAGCAATAAAATGACTACTTGACTTCCCTTACTTCTCTCTTCCGTCATTTATTCGATACGACGTGTTTATTTTTATCAGTCATCCACAATTGTCCCAACAAACCAAAAACTTTGGTTGCGGTATGTTTTCAAACAACTACCTCCAACTATAACATCCGACAGTAAGCCATCTTCGCAGTGCGCACTGCGTATTTCTCTGCCAATTATTAGAAGCCACATTGCTTCTTTATAACTATTAAAGGTGGACGCTGCTGGAGACCTAAATATTCACTAAAACTAACCGTACAAATAAACATTATGATTTTAAAATTAGATAAATTATATTTTTGGGAAAAATGATGCTTTCGGAACCCCCGACTTCCTTCAAGAAACTTCGATGAAGTTTTCAGAAGAATCCATTTGAGGGTGTCGAGAAAAAACCGTATGTGGAAAATTCTCCATTTACCGCCGCGCTTGCCACGCATGCTTCTGAAATTAGCACCAACCAAGTTTCCTGAATGAAATCCGGGGTTCGAGAAGCATCTCTTTCCAAAAAATAATTTCGGGAACTTTAAAAGGAAATATTCGTTTGTACAGACAGTGCAGAGTTGGAATGGACTGGATACGTATTTATTAAAAACTATTAACTCCGTTGCTGACAGAACATAAACATCAAAGACGTCGCATTGCATTATCAGGAGATTAAGGTTCCCGCTTTCACCCTTAGTCAAATAAATCGAATAGCAGCAATTATTACTTTAGGGTTGCATGTCCTGCTTACTTGTTACTTTAAATTTTACGTGACGCTAAACAGTGTTGAAGTGTATTCCATTCACTTAATCGGAATGTTTTGTACTTTCTTTCGATAAACAAAGAACCTACTATTTAATTCCGAACGGATTATAATGACTTGGCCAAACATATGGTACCACACAAAAATAACAAGACTATTAGGCCTATTTATTTAACGACAAAGCAAAATCCGCTGAAACGGACATAGTATGTAGTACTGCAGCATACCGCAGACGCCAGACCTCAATGTCCTCGAGATCGTCCTACTCCATAATCAGAATTTTAAAAAAATCGAACTAAAACCAGTCGTTTAATCCAGGTGGAGCAATTTTTCTACGTTGGAAACATCCATGCCGAACTCTACTGAACTTGAAAAAAACTCGGACACTTGCACTTACTCTTCTCCGTGATTGTGTAACACTCACCGATGGATCAATTGGGATTTATTCCTATTGTTGTGAGGAATGTTGTGCTTTTGCTTGTGAATAAAAAATCTTGAATCTTGAATCTTGAATCTTGCAACATGACTTTGGTCCCGGGCTTAACGACCCTGCTTATGTGAGTTATACCCCTTTCTGCTCATAACTTTTGTTTATCAATGACCTCACCATGCCTGACCAATTATTTTTCGGAAATAGTGACCCCAAAATTCATTAAATTAGATCTAAATTTTAAGACTAGACTAGTTAAAGTCGGAATTAACGACACTGACTGATGATTCAATGTGACGCATTTTACGATTATATTGTATAAGCTATGGAGTTGATGACTTAAATAAACACGTATCAATCAATCAATCAATTCAGAATTAGAAATAAATGTGAACTCATAAATCGTCCAGACGTTATTTATAACGTTAACTCGTCCCATCAATCAAGACAATCAAAACAGCCAAATATGCATGTACTGGTGATACAGATACGCGAATTTTCTAATCGTAAGAGAATCACGTGAAGATGCATCGTTAAGGTCACTACAATGCGATATGTTGTTCTCTGTTAGTTAATTAATTTCAGTTTTCACTGTAGACTGTTGTGAACATTCGGTCCGTGTTTTCCAACCGATTTGATTGGCAAGTTCCACAGTTTAGTTGTTTATATACCGTCTGTCGCAAAAATATGTACTCCCCCTAATTGTCGCTCCCATAGTGATATAAAACTTATCTATGTTACTGCCATTCAAATCAATTCACCATCACAGTGTGTTATTTAATGTCATGACCTTAACATAATTTCGTAAAATGTTTACAGCAAATGATAAACGGAGTGGGGGTACATATTTTTGCGACAGACGATAGATACGCTAAGCAAGTCACCAACTCGAATGAGTTCTGGTCTGGCGGCTTTCGTTTGGGTAGTTTTGGTTTCTTTTAGTTGTACAAATTGTTCATTCAATTGGTTCCGGTTTCGAAAGTTTATACATGAAATCCGTGAAAACATATCCTATCTTTGCGTGCGGTTTGGCTATGCCACATATATAAAAAATTATACACTCTTAAGAAATTACACAATACATACCTTGAATGTGCAGGCGACAGATTTGAACAGACGGAAAATCAAAATCCGGTCAAATTTCTTTTTGTATCAGTCAGTGTTGGTAATACGAATAATTGTGTGGTGTACACTTTCATAAGCAAGTCAGTATTCTGCTTAAACTTAAACTTCCTTTGTGGTTTAATTAGTTGGTCTGATGTCTTAATTTATTTCTCGTCTGACGATGAGTAGTGACTTTCTCAGTATAACTTGAATATGGGAGTATGTGAACCGTAAACCACAATCACTACTTGTACAGGAAACCGGTTAAAAAAACAGACAGCTGCGGCTGGACTATGTCAGCTCAGTTTTTGTAAATATATATAAAAGTAGAAACTACAGATTTTGGTTTTTATGGGTTTTTTTCACAACCCGTTTACATTTGCTTGCTTATTCAAGGCGTGGAACGGAGGTCTTGGTGTGAAGAGATACATCCAGCTAATACAGCGAACAACTGGAATCAACTGTCACTGGACTGGATGTTTAGTGATGTTACTCATTCGCAATTGAAATACAGATGTTCATTATGTAATAAAGTCTTGCGTAGTAGCCAGTGAATCAGATTTGCTCATTTAGTTGTTTATAAATGCTTTCTGATTGCTTCCTGGTTATGATATTCATACACGCGTACTCGTTCTCTTTCATTAATGAGTTGTTGTCTGCTTCCTAAGGTTACATTTACATAATCGAAAAGAACTGAACTGAATCTTATGTGCGGAAACAGACAGATATGCGATGTAAATATTTATTTGCAGTGCCTACTAAAACTTACTTTATTGTTTATAAGCAAAATTAAATTTTACTGGCTAACCTAATGATTGAATTTCTTAGGGGAAAAAGTAAAAGGGTTTCCTTTAGAAAAAAAGTTTTTAATGCAAAATTCAATGGAGTTCTATGTATGAAGAAAGTCAAGTAGAGACTGAAAACATTGGTTGTGTGTGTAAAAGAGCATAACATGGTGGTACGCAAGCCTTCGCCTTCCTTTGGGTTAGCTCGCCATATACATAGAGATTTTTCGTTCATCCGTATTTTGTTAGTAGTGCGAGTGCAGTACTTTTGGTGCTACCGCTGCTAATAGAGCCGGGGTATATAAGATCCGCATGAGAAAACTTCCTAGTCTTGTAGAAAGAGTCGGAATCGGAACTTGCCCAATGTCTGTATCACTGGTTATGACGGAAAACGTTATTCGAGAATACGGCAAGTATCAACCTACCTTGTAATGTAAAACACTGAAAAGGGAACTCGGAAGAGTTCAATGGGAGGGGGGATGTGCGCTTTTTCTTTGCCAACTAAGAACTAACTTGCACTTTTTTGTTGTTCTGCCTATGTCACTTCTAATAATTCCTCTCTGGCTAAAGGTACCAAACCTGGTGATGTCTTGTCATGAGGCTGATTTCAGGTACTTAGCTTTTAGTGGAAATTTTTTTAGTTCGGCTTAGTTGTTATTTAATTATTATTTTGAGTCAACACTCAATATTTAGCTATTTTCCTTATTGGATATTAGATATTTATTCATTTAAGTCATCACAAACAATGTCTAAAACAACACAACTTATGTCTCATTCGATTATAATTCAAGACGTAAATACGCGTCCGTGTTTACAACTTTCATTTTCAGTTTGCATGCAAATTCGATACCAATCCCTAAATATTATAATTTTTTAGATTGGACATATTTATTTAATGCCATTCAGTAATTTTAAATCACAACACGAGCCGGCTTCGCAAGGTGTGGCAAACTGGGACAAAAAGTTTATGAACTACCCGGTGTGCTGCTGCAGGCTAAATTGCTAGTCCTGAAATGCTACGCTGCCTTCTACAGACACGAAATAGTGCAACTATAGTGTTTCGAACTATTCGAACTAGTTGAACAGCATTTACTTAGAGTTCTACAAACAAGTTCGAACTCACCACACAGGGAGTCTTCATTGATTGAAATTGGTTAGAAAGAAAAGGATTATAGAGACAATCTGCGTCACACAGATATCGGTATTACAGCGAAAGCTGATATTCTTGACCGAAATAAAAGAAATTAATTGCCTAACTAACTAACGGCCGAATATAGACATTTCTAGATCAAAGTGAGATGTACAATTCAATTCGTACAGAATTTTACCTCTAGTGAGATGGTACTGTCGGCAACCTCACCTAGTGCTCACGGTGAAACTAAACGAAAAAGTTTTCTCTGCCCAACGCAACGCCTCAGGAAAGTGCATACTCCATAGCTTTCCATTAAATACTCTACAAAATGCGCGTTTCTATCTGCACATTTTCTAAAAATCTCTGAAGGGCTGCTGGTATAAGGAGAGGAATAAGTTTTTAATGATCCACCCTGTACAAGCGGAAATCAAATACTCTCTTTCAGAAAACAGAAAGAATGACCATCGCTTTAATGGACTTGATAAACCAAAACTAAGTCTATTCATGTTTTAGCAGACTGTAAAAGTTTTACTACAGCACTACTCATTAGTCATTAGACAGATTAAGCATATGGTGGTGGTGATGCTGACTATAATAAAGTACGTATTCAATCCAATCCAGTGGCGAAGACTAAGGCCAACAAGTCATGTCTGTAGAACCTTTAAAAAATAAAATAAAAATAAATGGGAGTTTACCTCAGGCCGCACTTGCACTAGAGAAGAGACCTCTAGTGCGGCTGCCCATATCTCCTTTATTCAATTTCACATTTTTACAACAATTTTTAGGTTAATACCTCAATTTTTATATGTACAAAGTAGTACCCATTTGGCCTGGGAAGAAAACCCAGAGGTATGGAAAACCACGTGGGAGAAAACCATACTCATACCACTTGCACAGTCCGAGTATCGAAACCCGTACCACCAGATCTAGAGAGAGACCTAAGCCCCTCAGCTAGACTGACTGAACTAGACTTAAATAGTTGGAACGGAATCGGTTAAAGTCAGAATCTCACACCACCGCCGTCATTCCGGTGGACATGATTTGGTAAATCCAAATTATCCCAACTGCATACTTCTGCGCTTTCACTTTGGCGAATGTTTAAATGTTACGCATGTGGATTTCTTTCAATTCCCTACGCGCCTTAGGTATATGAATTCCTGTAAAAAGGCAAGGTCGCTGCTCAGAAAAGTCTGAGTTGTGCATTCCCTCCTCAATCAAAGACTACTAATGAATAACCCCGCGCGCTGTAGTTAGACCAGTCGCCTCTAACGCACTCACCGTTAGACCAGTTGACTTGTTTTGCATGTCAACTGTTGTGAAGAATGTGTTGGAGAGACTTTAAGCCCGTACAACAAACAAACAAACAAAATTCCAGGGTATGCCTTGGTTGATTTGATTCAATGTTGTGATTGTTTAATAGGTTAAGGTTACGTAATAATAGAGAGATTGCGATTTCTGAAACTCAAACTCAAACTCAAACTCAAACGCGAAATTCAAATTTCGCGGAATTTATTGACATGTGACCTTGCGTTTG
>JAQGCA010000725.1:0-23469 GCA_034698945.1 Protaphorura quadriocellata
AAGAAAATCAGTCATGTCATCCGTTAAAAATTATTCAACATTCGCAAATATCCATGGCTTCAACGGCTTAAAAACATTGAGAATGACAAGCAATTTTTATTGGAATTATTTATGAATGTGGGTCTCAAGAGGTTAAAGTGAGGTATTCTCAAAACAGAACTTTAAGTTCGCGACAATTACATAATGTTCATATTAGTATTGACAAGTACTCGTCAGATTTCACTATTCACAACTTAAGAATTTTGGCAGTGTGACGAATGGAGTTCTGGTAGCACTATTGTTGGAAAATGAGTGGAATTTGACATACTTGAGTAGCTCGACACTACGACTGCGATGAGCTATACAAATATTTTACAAAAAATTATTGACTGGCAATGACAGGTCCGGCACTAGCGGTTATTTTTCTAGTAAGAGTGTGTTGTATAGTTAATTCTGCCTAATCCGGTCTGGAGAAGATACCCCTATATTATAGTAGTTGTACAGGAAAAATTTTCGACAAATAAAACTCCAACGAAGTGACCACCTCACATAAAAGCCGGAAGGATAGAACCCTCACTTTAGCAAAGGGGGGGGGGGAAGGTGGCCACCACCACTTGCGTTAAAACTTGGTTAAAACGTTCTGTCTGACAAATATGTTGTAAAATTCTGCTTGAATTTTTGTTTTCTATATTTTACCATTTTTAGTAACTTCCGGGAAGTGGCGGTCAAACTACCAATTTCCCCCTCATTGAACACTAGCTAAATAGCCCGTCCTTACGCACTGAAGAAGGTACCCCTAGCAGTAGGAAACGTACACATTGCCTGACTCTACGCTAATCCAGTGCCAATGAGTGGTCACCACTTAGCCACCATCCAGCTCCCTCTTCCAGACAAATAACCCATACTCTATAGTTGCGCGGAGGTGTGAGAGAAAGTTCTTTAAGATATACAAAGTGGAGGAAATGGTTGAGCCTATGGAAAACTGTACAAAATCGGCAGGAATGTCGAAATATTATTTTCTCCAAATGGCTCCGTTAGCAGCACCCGGACAAATTTGTAAAACTTGAAGCCGAAGACCGAAATTTAGAGTTGAGTCTCTCCGATGCATTAACCATAATTTAATGTATTTTTTAAGAACTACGCTCTCGAATTGATTGACCGACAAATAATTTCTAAAGAACCACACAGGACTCCACCAAGATAATGTTATCCTGAAGTACACACAACCGGCCGATATTGAGTCTATTATAATTTAATAGACATTTACATTTAATCAGGTGAGTTAATTACTGAACGGTTACAATGAGTTATATAAAATCTGAATTTGCGTCTCTTCACACAGGCAAAAATGTCCGATTTCACTGGACGTCTGACATGGAGGCAACTGATGAAGTTGGAAACGAAAAATTGTGATAGCGCTGAGGAGAATACCCAATTTTGGTTAAGGAATGGGGATGTGGTTTCATCAGGAAAACTATTATTTGAGAAACGAAATTTCCGACTTCTCTAACGAGAAATGTAATTTCGAGTTAGAAAACAAGGTACCTACTGCCAACTTCTATTTCATGATGATGCGTATATTAATTGATTAACCTGCGAATGGATCACCGGTATTATTTCACCCGATGTCGTTAGTGGGACTCCCTGTAAGACTAATTGACAGCGCGAGTAAATTGTAAAATTAAACATTTTCAAATTAAAGTATGTCCTCATCCTTGTCAGTAAGTTGTGTTCTATGTTAAAAGGTTAAGAAAATGGAAGACTGAAAGTAGAAAGCGGCCAACTTCCCTTTGTTTTCAAGTTTTTCGCCAGGAATTGATTTCTTCCTGCATGAAGTGCCCTCCCGGCTGAGGCTCCAACCTTATATTTCACCCGATGTCATTAGTACAGCATTGCTTATCCACTGCTTTGGTAATGGTAAGATTAATTGAAATATGCACGAGTAAATTTGTTTTATTAAACATTCTTGATTAAACTATGTCCTCCTCGTTGCTACTAACTTATTGTGTGATTTTAGTAGGTCTAAATGAAAGACTGCAAGTATTGAGTTATAGTGCTTTACATAGAGTCTGTCCCGGATGGCTATTATCTCTGACCAGGTGCTGTAAAAGGGAAGCGAAGTACCCGTCATCATACTTGCCAAGTTGCCGGCCACCATGTATCAGAGAAAAGTTTGCATTGATTTATATGTATACCGGTTCAATTGACCTCCGTTTATAATAGCCAAGTACTTCCGGTTCAAAGCCTTATGAGTCATAATTGATTTCGGCCTTCCCCAACTGGAATCAGATGTTTCAGTATTGCGATGTCCAAATCTAAATAGCACAAACTCTTCAGTAGGAAGAGGAACACTTATTGATGACCTCAAGACAAAATCAATTTTTGATAACTTAGCTGATTTCCGCCAATCAAAAGTTAGATCCAAACCACTACAATACAAATATAATTGTTTAGAAATAACTTACCCGATGAACATAGAACTGTCAGGAATCCAAGAACCCAAAAGGGAATCTGGAAAATGTACTCCAACCCCAAGACAATTGACCAGAAAGTGAGAAGTAGTATCTGTGGACTCCCAATAAAGACCAACACGATTAGGATTTTATCTGGTTGATTCGATATTTCTGTATTCTCATTCAGAAAAGTGCCTAAAGCAAGAGAAACGTCTCACTTCAGGCAGAATTAGTAATGACAAAGTACAATGACGATTTTAAAACCTACTATGCAGTTCTACAAGGAAAACAAAGACGTCATCCCAAATGGCAGTACAAAAAATGTAAAGCGAGATCTGATCTGGCTGAATTTGTTCCCTTAACTTTTTATTCCAGAAAAATGACACGACTAATAGCCAGAGTCAAGCAAGGATGTACAATATCGAACTTCGGAAATCCAGACCTGTGGGAGTGAATTTTTTGGCGTTTCGTGAGAACGGAAGGATTTCGAAATCCCATCCTAGCCTTAGTAAGTTGCTCAAAGTCTCTACATAGAGAACCCAAAGTTAACTTTTTGGATTGGATTGGATACGCACAAGTTATTTGACTCATCAACTGTATTGCTCACACAATATAACTGTAAATTACGTCACATTGATTCATCAGTGAGTCTCGCCAATTCCGACTTTAAATTTTGATACACTCACCGAGCTAATAATTATTTAATTTAATGGCAGGCCCATGAATGAATTTACAAAGCAATACAGTTTATGTTTGATTTGTCTTCCGGGAATGATCTTCGGTTTTATAAATCCAGGTCAGCACAACTTCAACAGTTTTCATAATTGTAAACCGGTTCAACATTAACTATTTGCGACGACGGAGTGCTTTCTAAGTTATTTTGATAAAGGAATTTCGTACCTGGGCATCAGTTTTAGAATTGAACACCCATATTAAGCGCATAGAATGGCTCTTGTTACAGAATTCAAGTGTAATTGGAAACAATGAACTACATGTGAAATCTTGGCTGTTACATTTGAGATTATCAATAATTCATAAGTTTGAATGCTGTCATAAAAACCATAGTTCATGGCATATTGTCGTACAATTAAAATCAATATTTTTCTTACAACACTTACGAAGGAATATTCTGGTAAAAGTGTTTCTGAAGGTCATCACTCGTGGCAAGATGCTGACTTATGTAATCAACGAGAACACCTAAATAAAAACATTCCCCTGAAAGAGAGTTAAAATCAAATTTTATTTAATTTTTGACTAATGTTTCTCCACAAACGCCTCAAATTGTAATGCTTCGCGTAAATGCGAATCCGACTTCTGATCACTTATTCAGGCTACCTTGAACTTAGTGCTCCACACGAACCCGAAACCGGATTCGGGAATCCGGCTTGTACCGGATTCGACAGAAACGAATCTGAATCCGGATTTGGCCGGATTCGAGATTCACAAATCCGGAATCAAACGAATCTGAATCCGGGCGTTCGTGTGGAGCACTATCAAATTGTTAATTTCATTATTGGAAATCCTGACTATATTATACTGCACTCTGTGATTGTACTTTAGCACTGATTTATACAAAAGATTAAATAAATACACAACAGTGAGCGTAGAAAAATATATCAGTTACAATTGAGTAAATTTGTCTCAAATGTGACTTTTGTTTGAATTATATTCTCCCAGCTGTTTTCTATTAGAAATATTATACTATAAATTGGCAAAAATCTCGACGAGTAGAAATCAAAATATGAAGGCCTAACCCCAAAACATTAAATTTACTCAGAACAGCTGCTAATGTAAAATGAGAAATTAAAATTGAAGCCATTTCAAATGGAACCCCGTTCTTTCTCCCGCTTTCTGCATTGAACCTTAGGAAAAAAGTATTGAAGTTACACGAATAAATACTAGCCGGGATATTACACCCTGTCTAAACTATCTCTGGTAGGAAGTCCTCCATTTACTTATCACTTACAAGTATTGCGTTATATTAGCACTTAATTCTTGATCATCCTGAGTCTATGGTCACCCTCCATCTCCAGCGCATCCGATGTATGTCTAAAATTGTGGATCGACGACGAGAGTTCGACCTCAATATTTTAGTTAAACTTGTGCTTTATATTTTTATCGTTCCGTCGAAACTCGAAACCTTAAATGTGTAGCAAAAATTTGTCATCGTCCTGTAAAGTGGCTTTGCTGGATTTCTTGACTAAGCGATTAAAATTCGTAGAAGATCAACAAAGAGACCTGATCATGCACATGCATAAACGACTATTCCTAATGTTGTGAACTTGGTGGACTTCTAGAAATAAATGCAATCTCCTAAATATACGCGATTATATTCTAAAGTTTTTGTCTCTCTCTTCTGGATACCAGTAGTGGAGTTAATCGGGAGAGTTCTTAAATATTCAATTGCCGGGAACTTAAAAGTAATACTTAAACTGCCCCCATAGTTGACTGGTAACAAGAGAAAACTGACCACTAAGGAAAAATTGTAAGGTAATCCATGTCAGTGTATTGACTGGATGTGTTGATTGTTGATACACAAATCTTTACAAGGTTAGCCCTGCACTGCGTTTGGAAATTTTTTCTTCATTTCTGTCACTAGTCATGGGTCAAAGTTGATAATTCCAATACGTCCGTAATAATGTAAATGAGACCCGCATTGTATTTGAACCCGCCTTCTATTTCCGAACCCACCATCATGACCCGCACTCTAAAAGGATCCGCCTTCTAATCGGGATTTTACGGTGAATACAATTCATGGAATTGTGGAAGATCGATATCACTACTGCTTCAAATAAGAATTTGTAACCAAGAATTTCTGAAGTTTTGTGCTTCCTATTGCTTCCTATTGATAATTTATTTCCGATTTTTAGGAGACTCGTTCCGCTTAATAAGTCTCGGATAGTTTATCCCATAGAGTTAGCACCCCCTTATAGGGCGTGCTACCTCTATGGTTTATCCAGCTTTTAATGACCTGTTTAATTTTCTTTCCTGTTCTGTTTCTTTCACAATTGTTCTAACAGTTTTTTTTTTCAAAAGATAATCGGATTTTGATGTTTCAAGGTCCTGACACCTGGTTGTGAAAAATGATCATGGAATTTTTAATGCCAAAAGATTGAGAGCAATTTGAGATTTTCGCAGAGAACTTTCATATGAACCACAAATAGAAATTGGTTTGGACGAAGATAAATGATCCGGTAGAATTTTGTAATTGTGGGTGGGGGAGAGGGGGGAGTTGGTCATCAGCGCAAAACCTTTCATTTGATTCATTATGTGTCAGATTCGACTCGCAAATTCCGATCCAAATTGAGTTGAGAAAACGGCAGAATTTATGTAACAATTTATTAATATAAACTATGGTACAGTACTCTCAGTATATGACAGGGTAAATCGTCTTGCCTCATAAGTTGCATAGCATTATATTAGAATAATACTGGAATAACGATTTTAGTAACAAAAACATTGGACGAGACATTTACATTCCCAACATATTTATTTATGAACATTCTGGGTGACAAAGCAAGAGTAGAGATTTCGTACACTTCGGATAATTACAATTATCCATCGTCCGCCCTTCGGGCGGGCTCGCATAATTATAAATTCTTTCTGATCCCCTTGAATAATATTAAATAACACATACATTTGGTTTTCTGGTAGTTTGAACTTTTGTATCTTCTATTCGAAATTAACATAGTATATTTTCAAAATATATAGGTATGTAATTTTTTCTCTTCAAAGACATGCAACTTTCCCTGTATTGGTCTCCTTTGAAGGTTTGGGGTTAAAGGTTAGGTTAGGTTATAAGTTATTCGTCAATATAAACATCATGAGGACAAAAAATAGAGGTAACAAAACAGCTTCACTACTAGGTTACAAACTTTATCTTGATTTTTAAAATTCCAGTAGTGATCACTCGTGGAGCATCAACAATGATTTCACCGTCCAGTACACTATTGCTCCAATCGATTTGATCGTTGTAAGCTTTTGGATATAATTATAATTCCCAAAATGTACCTTAAGGGGACGCAAAGATTTTGCTTCTCGTTTCTGAACGGGAAAAGCTCGTAGACAATTAATACGAATAGACCTTAAATATGCATGCGAGCGAAGGTTCAAGACTGCGCCGGCCGGAAATCCGAAAGTAATGCTGAACAAATTTATGAAGGTGAATACACTCAACATGAGAATATTAGACCAACTGAGCTTTGTGTGATGTCTTATAATTATGTGATTACACAAGACGGTTGATAGAATCATAAAAATCTGGTCAACAGGTAGCACAAATTGACGGAAGCAGTTGTTAAATTCTTGGTTCAAAATTTGAAAACCTTTATGAATAAGTACTGATGTTGACCTTTCCCGAATGGCATCCGAAGTAATACATCTCTCAATGTGGCTGCGGAATCTAAACCAAAGTTGAATCAACAGTGATCAGTGAACATTAATAATATTAATAACTTACAAACAGTGACCGTCGTAAAGAAGCCAGAGTGTAAAATTAATCTAGCCCTATTATTTCATACTTTAAGAGAAGGGATGAAATGAATTTTTGAATATTAAAGACACGGCGAGCTCCAACCGGAGCAATCCATGAGTAAACAGATAAATAATGGCTTCTTTTGATTTGGTCACTCTTTTCATAATAAATTGTTGTAAATAAGAGGACCATGTTAGGTAATAAGAATCGTAAACTTCCTACACTCGAATCACAGAAAATATAATAATAGGCGAGTAAAATATTGTAATCCTAAAAGACAATCATTTAGACGTTTGTTGGTCAACCAAACTCTCAATTCGTCCTTCAACGGCTGTGTGTCTTTGATTGATTTAACTTTAGCTGGTAGAGAGTTCAAGACTAATAGCTCTATATTTGTAATTGGTCTAAAGGTACAAACTTATACGGAGAACAATTTAAATGTTCGAATTGATCAGAAATCTCACATTGACTGCAACATAATTTTTGTAACAATCGCAAAAACAATCAAACTATCAAAATCAATCAATCAAACAGAATTGGCCTGAATTGATTAGAAATCCCACATTGACTGCAACATAATTTTTGTAACAATCGCAAAAACAATCAAACTAACGTAACGTTTCTCAGGAACATCCTGTATATTTTTTTAAAAAGAAATTTTATATGCAAGGGTACAGAAATTTTGAAACCTTGGTTGGAGTTTCGTGCCCACCGAGTCGTCTGTGCAGGCCAGTCGGTGACCTTAAGCTGCACCCAGTTTTAGTTTTCAGGAATATCCAAGCATATTTAGGTCCGAATTATAAGAGAGGATTTACTTACAGAATTTACGCGATCTTTTTGGTTGGAATTAATGAAGATTTTGGCACTAACCGTATTTGTTCCAACCAGAAACTTGAGCCAAACCAGTACGTGATGAATATAATGACCTGGAGAAAGCAGATATAATGCCCGCTGAACGTGTTTATGAATTCTAGGACACCAAATAAACCCAAGAAAATCCAACGAAAACGCCACGATTGGATTCCAGCACCAAATAAATTGTAATAGTAACGAGAACTTAATGGGTTTTCCAAGAAAACCAGCAGAACAGAAATGCTTTGAGAGTATGGAAGGAAAATCAAGGTCTTCAGAATTTTTTCGGGTAGATTTGATCTTTGCAAAGTACTCTGATTGAGGAATTGACCTGAAATAAAAGATATTTTATTTAAAAGCGGCGTCAATCAAATATTCTCATTGAGATTCTCCACAGGTTATTGTCAAACATCCGCATATTCTTGTGAAGAATATGTGGCATTCTGTTGGCCTAGGAAAGTAGGGAAAACTGTAGTGGCGACGTTTAGAAACCCAACTTACTTTGTAATTTTATTTGAAACTGGAAAAGCTTATTTAATAAGGTGGCCAAGTCGTCCCGCATTATGAATGTGGTCCCTGCCAAAAGAGCCGTCAACGAGAATCCCAGAGTCCAGAGGAAATGCAAAGCGAGTTCCGACTGATTTTCAATCGATGCTTCATTCAACGGAAATGAAAGAATTAGGAATGTGGCGTAAACCACTTGACTCGATAAAATTGGAAGGTGTAGGATGAGAGTAGGAAACGGAAGAGGTGTCAGAGTAAATTTTGCGGCATTCCACGAGAACGGAAGAATTTTTAACAAGCAACCTAAGCTCAGTAATTTGTTAATAATTTCCAGTGAATGCTTGGTTAGCATTTTAAATGAACATTGGACAGTTTTACGACAGAAGAGAAATTTATATTACTAATTCTTACTCTCTGTCAACCGGCCAAGGATTCCTTGAACTGGCACTTTTTTGGAAACGCCGTTGCTATAAATGCGGCGAATGAGATTGATATCACTCTACACTAATTATTAGCTGCGTCTGCGTGTATTATACAGAGTGGGACGGAAGTAATAGTACGTTTGCAAGTAATTTTGGTAGAACAAAAATATAAGGTCAGAGCATCTGAACTAAGCATAAAATAATTTAGTATTCATTTGATACGGCAAACGAAAATGTACAAAAAAATCAAGTGCTGCGCGGAGACTCTGACGTCCAATATGAGGCCAGTTACATACTATGTATTAATATCTTGTTTAATTGCTTAGAAAAGTGACGCACGAAACGATAATTTTAGGCTCGTTAACTACCAAAATATTCGGCATTACCTCCCGTTTTTCTTTTGCCTCACCCGGTAAATAGTATAATTTAGACGTGCATTCCCCTGCATTCTGTGTTAAACAATATGAATGATTTACACCTATGGAAAGACTACCTGTTTGACCCTCTAGTATGTATTTGTGCCAGGTCGACCCGCCTTAAGTAAATAGTACTTTCGGAACACTTTTGTGAGATTTATGCGTCTTTTTCAGCAATTCAGAGGAATGAAATGTCAACATAGTATTTTTAGACGACTGACGAATTGTTGGGTATTGATCCTGAACTATTCGAGTAATATTATATTCAATACAGGAAGCGTTAGAAGTGGCATAAAATCCTCACTGACCTATCAAGTCATCGGCCCTAGAATTTCAATAGTCTTCAAATCGCTACGCCTTATGGGTACACGTAGCTTCTACGACTGCGATTGGGTTGGACACTTTATTTAAATGTTTCTTTGAAACTAAATTGCATATCAAGTATTCTGACAACATCCCAGTATCAGCTAATAACAGGAATATGATCGTTGCAATTTTAGACCTGGAATTTTCTCGAAGTGTTCAAAACTGTGAAGCTACTATAATACTCCCAAGAAACAATTGTAGAGCGGCAGGAATCCTAATCTGATCAAGAGACCACAGAAATGAAACAATTGAGAATAAAGTGTTGACTAGTAGGCTAAATTAAAATATAAATGTGTTGAATAACATTCCTTTGAGAGAGTTGGGTTGACTAATAGTGTTTCATGAGAATGGAAGGATTTTGAAATAGCAGCCTTTCTGAATAACTTACTTATAACTTCAAGTGAACGCGTCGTCAACATTTGAGTCAAATATTTATTAGAACTTTTACTCATACATACACATTAGAAAAGCAGAAATTGCGGCCAGATTCACAAAATAAAATTTTAAAATCGCCATGGACTCCGCACACATGTTACGGGTCAGAGTAGGTTAGTCCGATTTGGTTGGATCTTGGATATGTTGTAGCCCTTGACCTGCACAACAACTTTTGTGAAGATCCAAACCAGGAAAGTCTAACCGTTTGGCCGCAAGAAATGCTCGGGTAGAACCTTCACAGAAGTTGTTCAGCAGGACAAGGGCTAGAGCATATCCAAAAATCCGGCCAAATCTGACTAACCTACTCTGGCCAGTAAGGTGTCTGCGGTGTTTTTTGTTAGCCTTGCAAGTCTTGCTTCTTCTGAAATGTAGGAGTCAAATGCAAGGACCAGTTGAAATGTTTGCTTCGCACAGTTCATCATTAATAAGTTCTGAGGTATTTGGCTCATGCGTTATATTTTAAACTTACCTTCTCTGGCCGAAGAATATTAATCATGCATGACGACTGTCTAGGCTAACCCATTCACTGTAATCTTCAGATAATGTGATAATAGTATATATTTGTATTGCTATTATCCGATTTTGAATCGGCGAAACAGAACAGAATCCTAAATAATTAAATCAAGAAAATTTTCGAGTGAGAACCAATGTATTTGAATGGCATAGTGTGGAATTTTCTACCACATTCTACTATAATATTCTGTTCTACGCATTTAATTACAGTGAGTGGTTAAAATAGAATACATTTTTTTTACTAAACGAATACAATGATTCCAGAAAAAAAAATTACTAGACCATATGAACGGTGTAGATTTTTGCTAGGTTCTCTTGGATTTAAAGAGGACAAACTCTATTCATTGATTGATTGATTGAATGATTTGGTTTATTTATGTGTTTGTTGCATTACCATTACAGTTTTTTCAAGCAAGAACACACTAGTGCTAGTATAAGAGGAAAAACTACTTAAGAACTAAAATGAAGTGAATGTTACACATAATCTGAATTTTTCGGTGTATCAATTTTCAGTCAGTATACATTCACCGTTTATCATGGACAGCCAGGTCATTTTAGGAATATCATAATATTGATTGTGTTTAGGCCTTAGTTATCAATCATGTAATAACAACAATGACTTGACAGTCCAGTACACAATGGCTGCAACTGTTTTAAACAAAATAAACTTTTTGAGACAAAAGAAGTCTGCAAAATGTATGTTAATTGGACGCAATGACTTCGTTTCACGCTTTTGCCAGGGGGTTGAGTGTTCGGGATTAATTCGTAGGGATCTCAAATACGCTACCGAACGTATGTTCAAGATTGCACCGGCCGGATATCCATAAGTGACACCGATAAAGATGATTCCAGAAAATGTTAGCAATAACAGAAATATGGGAAGAGTGAGCTGGACGTGAAATCTAATTATGATGTGATTACAAATGACAGGTGTCAGGACCAAAAGGAATTGGTTGAGAGGAAGAGTTGAGTAGCGAAAACAATTGCTGAACTCTTGATTCAAAATTTGAAACATTTTATAAATCTTAACTGATGTATGTCGCGTACGAATGGCGTCCGAGGTGAAGCTGTCCGGATGTCGTTGTCGTAATCTGAATTAATGTGCGACTTTCATTAGTCAACTTTTTCAAAGATTCAAATCCAATTCAATAACTCACTTTATTTCATCCAGCCAAAAGCTTGAACCAAACCAATACGCAATGAATATGATTAATTGGAAATAGCAAATATGATGAACTATGAATGTGTTGATGAATTCAATTGTCCCGAATGGAATCAGGAGTAAACGAATCCAGTGTGAACTACTAAGACTTGTAGAACCGATTAATGAGTAGTAGTAACGTGTACTCAGAGGATTTTGAAAAAATATCATGGCCACACAAATGCCTTCGATCGATGGACTGTATAGTGAAGGGCCCAACATTCTCTCTGGTATATTTGGCTTTTGAGGGATATCTGAGTTCAGGAAATCACCTAAAAATAACAAAATTCATAACCAGGAACTTGTAAAAAATCGTTTCCAATAATGTAACGTACAGGAATACTATACTGTGCTCTGTGTAACGATATTTTCTTACGGTACGGAGTTGACTTTCTCAATTACCTATCAACTAAATTCTTACAAATATAACCATGATGTCACAGCTGTCTCTAATATAGTAAAAATTGTGTTAACTAATTCTTTTGAAACGATTTTTATTTATTACGATGATTATTCATTTAAGGCTGAATCTCCACAAGCCTAGTTTAATTTCTCTATACCTCACAATCTTCCTTCGAGTCAGGTTTTCTCGTAGCATTTTGATAAATTCCCACTAATTTCGGGTATAATGAGTCAGAACAATAATTCTGATAGTTGAGCTAAGTTCACTTTATTAAACCGTGTCATTACTTATCCGGGAATTGGTAGATTTAGTAGTGAAGTTTTCAAGAATTGTGTAGAAAGAAACCACACACACCTTATGCAAAAATCTACGCCGTTCGAATTTGCTGGATTTATTATACGTTGTAGCCTTCGGCATCCTGAACAACTTTTGTGAAGGTCCTACCCCAAAAGTCTAACTCTTTGACCGATAGAAATATTAGTAAATATCATAAGTAAATATTATTATAAAAATATTATTAGTAATATTATTATAAATTTTATAGGTGGGCATGTAGGATGACGCAGAGTTAAGGCCAAAGTGAAAGTCACTGTACGCCATCGCATGCCCACCAGTGTATTTCTAGCGGCGAAAGTTGTTCAGAATGCCAAGGACAACAATCATGATGAATTAACAGACTGAATTGGGACATTAAAGCTGCAATTAATACGCTGCTCTTTTTCTTTCTTTGAAAAATTGGCCTGGCTCAATAATTTCTTGTGACATAAAGTTTTTGTTGCAACGTGTATTTAATTATTATCTGCAGGGTGTTCCGAATGAATATACCCGGTTTTGAAAATTCATAATTTTGAAAATATGACTAGATTTTCGAAAAGAAAATTTTTATGGAAATTTCGAGAGGACTTGTTTTTATTTTTACAATTTTTAGTTTAGTGAAAGCTAGGTATTCCTGATATAACGGTTTTTCTTATTTTGCGCTCACGTAGCCTAATAACGTCATTAGCATGGGACATTTCGATGCTTTGAAAATGAATTCCACACACCTGTTCGTCGATATCTCTTCAAAACTTTCAAGTTATTTCAAAATATCCATCAAAATGTTCTTTTGAAAATCTGATCCATATTTTGGGCCCCGTAAATTTTTAAAACCGGGTATATTCATTTGAAACACACTGTGCATCGTTTCCAATAAACTTTTCGTAAAGATATGACTTACGCTGCAGTTTTCTTTGAACCTGGAAAACCTGGTTTACCAGCCTGGCCAAGTCGTGACGCCCAAGAAAAGTATTCAGAGCAAATACAGACGTAATTGAGAATCCAAATATCCAAAACAAGAACATGGCATGTTCTGACTGGTTATGTTGGAACAAGTTTTTATTCCAAAAATATGAAAGAAATAGAAATACTGTGTAACCTAATATACTGGATAGAACTATCATGTGTCCAAGGAGTTTTCTGAAAGATGTGAGGGAAATTAACTGGAATTTCGCAGAATGCCAAGAGAAGGGTAGAATTCTCAAGAAACATCCCTGCGACAATAGTTTGCTGATAATATATAATGAACGTGTCGTCAACATTTACACCTTCAAAAATTCAGCGAACTGCAAGGAATTCTACTTGATGCTATCGGACCTATTTTTCCTCCCGGTTTCCAAACGGTAACTGGATTCTTTTTTCGTGACCTGTGGTTGGTCTAATATTTGTTACTAACCCGGGGCCTTCCTGGTAGGTTATATAAGAAATCTAGTTCACTTTATTTGAAATTGAAGGTGTTCCGATTTTCGTTGATGTTCCAAAATTACGGCCAATCACATATTTCTAGACGCTAGCTTTGTTTGCTTGTTCAATATTGTAATCCAACATGGGTTCGCTGTTTTTCGAACATCTAAAGGTCAAACCGTTGTTGCATGTAAATTCCTATTATTTGAAGAGGTTCTATCTGTGATTGAAATCAATACTTCTCTCTCAACGTGCCAAAGGTCATGAGTTAATTTGTGAACCACGTTCGAGAAAACTTTTGAACAAACAGAAAGGTTAACTTTCATTTTCAAATCACGTGTTACAGAAATTTTGATTTTGAAATGCAGCTTTGTCTTAAGGACACTACATACATAAAAAGTGCACATGTACCTATTAGAATTCCAATAATGGTCATGTATTCACCAAAGGTCAGGATTTTCAACTCTAAATGTAGGGTGGGTAGCTACAGATTCGTAATTACCGGTCTACGTCTGTAATTTCGTTTCTGGTTTGTTATACTTTCTCTAGAAATATGTGTTAAGCCCGGATGACGTATTTCTTGAATTGAATACAAGGAAAGTAATACCAGAGTAGGTTTGCAAATTGCAAAGGATTTAAATTTGAATCTACCATTAGTCAATTATATTTCAATCCAGCAAAGTTGAAAGGGCAGTGTACGTGCTCCGGAAATTTATTGCGACTTAAATATTACATTGCTTATACACATACCGTCAAACATTTGACAATCGCTTTTTTCGTATTCTTTGGTTTACACGGATTACTGAAAAAATTGCAAAAGAAAGATTTAAGAATTAATCTATTAGATGGTACCCGAAAGAAAATTCCATGTGTAGTAGTCTGAATTTGCTGCCCTTGCTTTGAACAAAGGGACTCGAGACTTCTCCATACGGGGGTATTATTTTAACACCTTCTAATCGATTGTCACAAATTTTGAATTGAATCCGGACGCATCTCTTTTAAAATGCGAACATAAACCTCAATTTCTGCAACGTACTACTTCCGGTTAATAATGAACCTAACTATCGGACACTGATATCGATTACAGTTTCCAAAGCATTCTCATAAATGCGTTTAATGTTTTACGTCCTGTGAAGTACATTGCATGTCCTTGCAGTAATGTTAGTTTGAAACTGATATGCAAAACAAAACCGAAACTGTGAATACGCACCGGGATGTAAATCCTGTTGTTGCGTGTGAGTGAAATAACGGGACGAGTCGGGTTTTTACTGAGGTGTTACAATTTAATCTTGTATTTAACTTTCATATATATTCGGAGCCTGAATGACTCCAACGGAAAGTGGTTGTAAAATATAGAGTTTGCACAGGAAGGTTATAAAACCAGTAATTCCTCTCTCGTATCTCTTCTTGTAAATTGTAAACTCGTAAACTCTGAACTTTGCTCCTATTGATTTCATTTTTTAATTTAATACTTTCTTTCGTCAGTTCCAAGGTCGGGCTATCCTAAATCTCGAGCAAATTGTTAAAACGAAATCCAGTGTATACTCTTACTCATTCTATATTTCATACATTTGTCAAGAATAAAAATACGAGTTTCACACCAGAGACCAACACGATATTCCGATTACTACAGCCTACACTTCGATTGACTCGGTTTAGTCATGATTTTTAAATGCTGGTACAAATCAACAAAAAATTTATAGAATAAATTCTTGTCCTGAGTACTTGAGTTTAGACATACAGCCTACACTTCGATTGACTCGGTTTAGTCATGATTTTTAAATGCTGGTACAAATCAACAAAAAATTTATAGAATAAATTCTTGTCCTGAGTACTTGAGTTTAGACATTTCGACATTCGACAAATACCTGTGCCAAACTTCACTTTACCAATTACAACTAGAACATAACAACGATAAACGAGAAAAAATAACCATTAGGCTCTACGAATATATGTGAAATTGTATCATACGATTATGTATCATATGATTATGTATGTATTATGTATGTTTTCTGCCAATTTCTTCTTTCTTCTAATTTTATCTAATGCCTAGTAGTAGGGAGATCTGACTTTGAAAAGAACAGCTGCGTCATCGAATTATATTTAAATGTGAAAATATGATGCTTGTTAATCTGGAAAATAATCCAAATTCAATTCAATTCAATTCAATTTATTTCAAGACGTTAACATTTAACACAGACACAAATAATCCAGCCCTTGGTTAGGTACTTGAAACCAAGTGACCCGTGAACTGACCTTACATAATTTGGACGTTGTCCTTGAAGGATGGAACGAGATTGAAAAAACCCATAAATTTGAGATTGCACCCCATCGCTTTGGCTTCGCAGTAGGTGGGACGGATAAATTATATATTACGCGACATCACAAACCTTTCAGATTTGACCAAATTGACCAAAAAATCTGGCTCATCTGTCATCTGCTCATCGTAGACTTTGAAAACCTATAGTTTCTGAAATGAGTTCAATTATATCTTTTTAGACAACCAACATTTACTCTAAATCGCGGCAAGGACCGAATGCAAACGTAACTGAGTGACAGTTTAGGGCTGACTGATGAGACAGTTAATTTGGCACGTCCATATTTGGTGTTGTACCCTCTATTAAATTGGTGTTACTCTTTATTTCAAAATAATATGCAATGTTCCAATTACTTTGTTCTATTACTTTGGTAAGTCCAGGGGCCTTCATACTATAACCTGCGGACAAACTTTTGGTACCCAAACGAACATTTTGCAGTGAGCATTAAATGCAGTTCTACGGCCTGTTGATCATGAAAATTTGAATTTTGTATTATACTGCCGAGGGAATAGTAGGTTACGAACCACCCTGTACACTGACCTAAGAAGGTGAAGAACACTTTGAGTTTCATTGACACAATCGATGGCACTTGTCTTTCAAATTACCTGTAAGCTTCGTGATTCGAAATTAGTCTTAGCACTAAAATTGCAATCATATGAGCTGGCTAACCCTACTGCTAATTCATATTGCTGTAAAAATGTTCAATTAGTTCGGGTTCTTGATACAAGCATGCTTGAATTCAGAACATATACGGAATTGGATTTTTTTTCTCTGCAATAAAAAAAAGCAACAGCTAGCCTGAAAGTGAAATACCTGGTCGAATTTATGATGTCCATGTCCATTTCGTCCGTCCGCGTCCGCGTGGGTTGAATGACTTGAAATATTATATAAATAATTAGTCAAGACGCATCATTATATTTTCGACGCGTCATCGTCATAAATTACCTTGAAGAAAGTGCTTGTTGCAATTACAACCTCCCCAGGAGCTATGTATACCCTCAATCTCAATCATTACTGCCTTGCTAGGGCGTGGCTCTGATTACATTCGTCAATCTGATTGGTGACCTTGGCTGAAACCTTAATTTAATCGAAGTTAAATTTGAATCGCCCAGTGGGACAGTAAGTGGCAGTAATTAGTAATTAAGACTCAATAGTGTAGCGCAGCAGAAATTTGTATTATTGACTATTATCATTATTGAAGGGGTATTGAATGAATTAAACGAATATTCACACTCAATGTCATATTGTTGCAGGTAAGAGGTAAAATAAATTAAGAGGTCAAAAGATATATTATACGATTTGGTTAAAGACCACGAATCGAAACTTAATCAATATTACAATACGATTGTTGAGTATCTGGAATGACTAATGCCCGAATTAATTTGACTTGAAACCAATCTACCGATGAAGATTTCGGTTTTCTCACATTTTATAAACCACAGTAGGAATTAATGTCTTCACGAGCTAACATTTCAATAAGTCCGAATTAACCTTGGCGTTTGATATCATAATGTTGACAGATTAAGCGTATTGCCTGTAACATGTAAAATGGTCAATACATTCCATTTCATCCGATTCCATTCCATTCCAATTCCTGTGCTCTTGTCCTATTTATTATTTACGTTAAAGAAAGCCGGAAACAGGTGACCCTGTAGAGAATTACGTTTTTGATATTTATCTCTTGTCTAACCCCCACATGTGTAATGAAATACTACAAGTACAAGTGGTAACTAAAATAAAAGTAACAGCAATCGTTCAAGTACGTCTGATATCATATGAAGATTTCCACAAATGTCTGTCCATTCCACGTAGGCGTCTAATAAAAAAAACTTGACATAAATCGACCCTTCCCTTACTAACATACTGGAGCACCAGAAGCATCTAACAGCAGCTGGTCGTTGGTTTTCTTCTTGTGACCAGAATTATTATTATTGTTACAAGTTGCGTTAGGTTGGTCCCAATAACATGGTTACGTCGTTCAAAAGCCTTTAAAATGAGGCGATAATTTACATTCAATCCAAATTTGGTCAACGTGTAAAGTAAACGTGAACGTAACATAACGTAGAGTACAATTTACATATGTGACGGGTGTAAGAATTTCGTAGAAACAAAAACACCAAGACCTTTATTTTTTTTACGTTAACACTAGCGTTACTTTAATTCGCGAGTCAGCCAACGCAATGCAGCGAAAGATTTTTGCAAGGCGGCTACTACCAAATCTAAAAGCTCATCCAAAATGGGAATACTAGTGTCTAAAACAGGAAGTATGAGCAGTTAGGTTGGGTTAAGGTGGGCGACATTAAGAGCTAAAGTGTTCAGAATGGAATGGAGTATGATTTAGCAGTACTTACACGACTACAACTACGACAGAATTTAACACACCTTATTTGTCTGGAGAGCCTTAAATTTGCAAATTTTTTGGCCGATCCTCTAATTTTTTTGCATTCACCTTTTGCATGGGCAAACCTGAATCGTAGCAGTATATTCGGACACTACACGACAAGCTACATTATAATACTTCGGGGGGATTGGCGAATGTGCGAATAACAGAATTGAACCGTAAAAGTTCAGCCTTCTTTTTTTGCAAAGTAAAGTTCGATGAATCACGAACATGTTACATGAACAGGAACTTGGTCTGTCGTGTACCGTACAGGCGGATTGACCGGTGTCCGCCTTGAAATTACAAAATGCAAATGCAAAGTGCATCAAATTATACCTGTCTCTATGCAAAACCGGGGATTAATTATTGTTGTTTTCGCATAATGATTTCCCTCCTTCCTTCCTTGACACCTCGACGCTTCAACGTTCATAGAATTACACGGATGGTGTGTAATCTTAATAATAATCATTATATTACTCTCATATATCTCATGTCCGAGATGATAAAAAAGGAGATAGAAGGTAATGTCAAGCGTACGAAGCTAGGAAAATCTCAAAGGCAAGGGCAACCAGGCGCACATTTCTGATTGAAGAAGATTCGTCATTATGACATAAATTCAAATTCCTTCTTAACGCCTTAACACTTGAACACGAATCAAAGCTTCCGCTGTGTTATTATGCTATTTGCACTTGGACTGAGTTATGCAGTTGGTTGATTCACTATTTAGCGCGATTCACTCATTGTGTCCATTCTTCTCGCTAATTTTTGTTTAAATTTGCACTTGTGTGCTTTACTGTACGTGGGATGTGGGCGTTTGTTCAAAACAGTTCCTTGAGTAGAGCAAGGTCTCGTGCTCACATAAAAGTACCTCTGAATTTTTGTCATGTTCAGAGTCTGTAGGCGAACAATAGAGTCAAGAAGATCGTCTGACCGTCAAAGTCAAAAATGATGATGATAAAATGCAAAATATCACGAACAGACTTAATTCTAACATGAACCCACGCAATGAGGAATTTAAAAAGATCAATCTGTGTCTTCTAGAAGGCAAGGAAGGTTTAAAAGGAGCTAAATAGCTGATTGTATCACAAACGATGACAACCTTTGTATTTAAGACTAATTCACTAGGCCCGAAAATGACTGGAAAGATTTTAAGAATGATCATGGTTTCAGTATATAATGGCCATGACATAAAAGCGGGAAAACATATACATACCACTAACACGTCCACTGTACCCAGCTAATTAATTTGTTACGTTTAATTATTCAGGCGTTCCGATTTAATTAGTCTACTACAGAAGTTTTATTATTTAATCATTGTGCCAAAGTTTTAGGTATTGCAGAATTGTACAAGGGTATAGTTTGTGTATAATTAATTGATCAATTTTGGGCGTAATTGGACACGACAACGACACGGTTGCAAAATTAATTAAAAAATATTAATATAAAATATTTGCATATACTTTGTAATGTTATTATCAATTTTCAAGATGGGATTAGAATTCATTGCACAATTCAAAGCCAATCTTTGGTGCTAGAAAACACTTGTCTAAATTGTTGACTCAAAATGCTAAAGTTTTAAATACGTATTCAGTGAATCGATTAAAATATATTTCGCGTTCCTTCCGAAATAATTTACCCAGAAATCTAAACTTCCGTCCAACGATGAGCAAGTGTTTGATTGAAAACAAGGAAGCGTTAGTTTTTAAACAATTCACAAAAAATTAGAATTGGATTCAAAGAAACGAACCAGGAAATGTTCGTTCGACAACAATAAAATTTCTTGAACATTAGTTACACCGTATGAGTCAAATTACAGGTCTTGAATGAATTGCCAACATAATTGTCAACATATTGGCTACCGAGAATAATATCCGGGTTGGTTGTTTTCCGGAGCTTTGAAAACGTTGGGACGAATTCGGAGGTTCTATTGGGTATAAAACAGAGGTATTCGGTGTATTCATGTCATAGAGTCTGAAGGATTCTGGGAGAACAATATCCGTTTGAAGGCTACTAACTTGCCTACTTTTCCGCTTGAATCCTTGACGTCCATCATGAGTTCCAGGATTACTTTGGGCCTTCTCGCCTTTGTAGTCCTTCCTTGGGGTAATTTATTAACTTAATATACCGTATCTGCTCTAACAGAACCCTATCTCTATTAGAACCCGGTCTCCATTACAACCCGGGTATTTTCTCTATTTTTTCCCCATACACCCTTACGGAGAAAGTGGAGAAAGCGACTGACCTGGAGCAGACAAATTTGTTTAATATGTAGAACCCCCGGGTAATAATAGAGTGAACACATTTGATTTTTTTTTTAAATTAATGTCTAAATTTTATTTTTCCAGGGGATCTCCTTATCAGACCTGCTGCTAGCACCAAAGATGTCATCTGGTCGTGGTTCCAGTTCAGTGACCACTTCTTCGCCTTCATCGATTTACAACAAGCGGACCGACGTTATCACAAGGGCCGTCTTAGCACAAACTCATTCATTAATATTGTAAACCAATATTGTCGAGGCTATTTTGATCAAAATAAAATCACACGTAAATATAAAAATTCGTTGAGATAAGTCCATTCATTCTACATTTTGCACTGCAGACTTCGTGGATAAAACACATGCAAATGTTTTAACTCATTTTTATGAACACTAATTGTAATATGTTCGAAGAAAATATCTGTATAAGAATTTTGGTGGACATTAAATAGATAGATAGATCCAGATTTAGTATAAGTTTTGCTTTAGAGAATTTTTGATTCAAGAATTTAGATGTGGAGTTTTTAATTTATTTTGAGGTTGTGCCCATAAACCCCAAAAAGGATAAGTCCGACTTGTTCGCTAAACAAATCTGACAAGCAAGACATTTTAATTTTTAAGTTTCCACATTGTTAGAACGCATTTTATTTCTGAAAGCATTTTCTAGCAGAGTCCGTAGACCTGTTAGTACTAGTTAGCCATTCGTCTGTAAGGTGTGCTGTTCTCGCTAATTGTTAATTTCTGATTAGTTTCTCCAGAATACTATAGCCTGTTCACTCATCAATTAAACGATTTAGTTAGTGTGTTGGGAATAAAAGACTTTTGATAAAAAAGTAAGATTTTACTTTTCCCGGTTCTCCCCGTTTGCGCAATTTTATTTCATCACTAACCTTGCATTGTTTTCGCTGGTCGACCGATTATGTATATATTTCCTTGCATGTTATGAATATGATCGAGTATACACAATCATTCTATTTTTCCATAAAATTGGTCAAACTTTAACCTTGTAGTTTTTGTTTCCCTTGGGAAGTAAACCATAGTAAAATTATATTTTAAAGCAATATGGCGATAATCTGCGTTTGAAGTCCAAATATTTTGCACAGGCATGATAATTCTTTAGCATTCATTCTGACTTCAACCACATCAACAAAACCACAAGTATTTGTTATATTCTTGTCCATTCATTTATTCGTGTTTACTTTGTTTCCCCCATTACACGAGGATAATAGTGACATGTGCATCACCCATTGACTCATCATCACATTCGCACTCAAAGGAATCAGATTTGAGCCAAGGTTGTGAGACTGAGAAAGGAAATCCATTCCTTACCCATGCTGTTTGTATGTCATCCCTAATTACCAGATGAGTTGGTGTTTTACTTCTAATATCTTCATTAATTCTTATGAATTCCCAAGGAGAGTCAGTTAGTCCAGTCACGCGCGTAAATAGCTCAAAATTATTAATAAATTATTAATAATGACAGTTTAGTAATGTTTGCATGCACGTGCACTTCAATGCATGTCTTGGATGACAATTATTGACAATTGAAGATCTGGAGTTTTTATTTGCACTCCTCTCTACATCATGAAATTGCAATAAATGCCATCAAAAAAATGTCATTCGAATCCTAAACATACTTCAAGTGTGTACACAGACAATAATGCTGCATATATTACAACAGGTACAACAGGGCTGGACGTGTGCATTACGATCGTTCGTGCTGCTTACACCACACTAGTTGCAAGTTTATCTGATATCCCAGAGAACCATCAATTAAAGTGGATCCGGTTTAACAATAATTCTCAAATTTTTGTTAATTCATGAGAAAGCCAGTCGAGAAGAAGTAAATATAACCAATATTAGAATTTCACATGTCCATCGAGTTGGCACCTGCTCCCTGGCTATGTGTGGAATTAAATTTATCGACAGGCAAGATAGAGTTTGGATTCCAGCTCTAAAATATTTCATTCGCTCGGGAATTTGGCTGGGTGACCTTCCATGACCAAATTGAAAGTCAGTTCCCGTTATTTTACACGAGGCACTCGAATACCAATTAATGAGTGTAAAAAGGGTTGAATTAATTTAATGAGATCTCTGATATTGGTACAGTTGAGAATACACAACAGAACATATTACCTACCATTGTCTTTCTCAAGTTCTGGAGTCAAAGGTCAATAAAAATATTCTTCGGATAAACCAATTGGCTTCGCTGCGTTTTATGGGCTTTTAAGATATTATTTATGAAAATCGGAGAATATTGATTTTGTTTTTTAAAATTTTGAAGCGAAATCGATAATTTTGACCAGCGATATCTCACAAAATCCATAAAAATAGTCGAAAACCTATCGGAATGGTTTTGTCGAAACATTTGATGACTTTTGGATCCAAAACATGAAAGAAAACAGCGCACTGAGGTTTTGGCGCTGTGCGCTATATGGACACGCCAACCCCAAAGCGCATGAGATTCTTTTTTGGGATTCTCAACAAAATGCTTATCTCAGGTTTTGTGCGACTCTCCCATGGCTGACTTCAGGGTGGAGGTGTGGTGAAGGGTTATGATCCGCCCTGCACATATTTGTAAAACTATGCGTCGCCCTGTCGAATTATATAACTTAGGGTTACATAAAATATTTGGGGCCCTGTAAATTGAAGGAAGGGTTGAAAACAGACAAGAGACGACAGGTGTGCGGAGACAACGACATGCACCCTTATGACTTTTGCTATGGTCGATTGTTAAAAAAGCCAGTCAGTCGCGTTCTCATGGTATGAAGGCAAAGCAA